>JAUPFN010000010.1:22141181-22231181 GCA_036924255.1 Apodemia mormo | reverse complement strand
CGTTGAGTGTAGTAGTGCTCGTGTCTCCTGAAGATGCTTCGGTTGCAAAGTGAAACGTGCGTTGAGTGCGTCAATTGTGTGCTTTTGTGTTTGGTGCTGTCGTGGTATAAAGTGTGGTGTAACGTGTGGTGGACGAGGGTGGATAAATGTGCCGCTGGGGTCTTCATTATTTTCAGACCTACGGAAGTTTGTTCCATTTCTTACACTGCTTTTATATGTTTTCCTTTTCAGTAACATCACAAAGGTACACTTAAAGTTCGCGGAAAATTGCAAAATAACTAGTTTTCTTCGTCTTACTAAGTTATGTCAAAAAACACTTTTCTAAAGTTTTTCGTCAACGATAGCTCTTCAGCGGAAAAACCGATTTTGATGCAATTAATGCACTGAACGCAGTTTTTGTAGGAATAGAGCTGATTAGATTCTGTACCTAATCTATACATTTATGTACTTAGATTATACAAAGTTATTTATTTATGTATGTTATTTATGTACAAAGTTATGAGATGTTTACAGATACACATATATACAGACATGCTGACCTCATTGTGAAAATAGTCGGAAAAGATTTCTAGGACCTCAAAACGTGGAGATCTGGTGAAAACTCGATTTTCAAAAATCGGGGCAAAATCAGTAACTTGCTTATCTATATACCTACATAGCAGAAAGTTAAAAATAAAAATCCATGCCTAAATTGGAACAATGTAACTCAATGTATCAAAATTTTGCTGTTACGTCATTAATTCACGTGCGTTGCGAAGCCCATTAACGATATCCTATATATCTATACTAATATTATAAAGTTGTAGAGTTTGTTTGTTTGTTTGGTTGTACGCGGTAATCTCGAAAACTGCTGAACCGATTTGAATAATTCTTTTTGCGTTGGATAGCCTGTTTATCGAGGAAGGTTATAGGCTATATAACATCTTGCTACGACTAGTAAGAGCGGAGTAAACAAAGTCCGCGCGGACGAAGTCGCGGGCAACAGCTAGTCCATACTAAAATTATAAATGGGAAAGTGTATCTGTTTGTTTATCCGTCTTTCACGGCAAAACGGAGCGACGAATTGACGTGATTTTTCAAGTGGAGATAGTTGAAGGGATGGAGAGTGACATAGGTTACTTTTTTCTCTTACTTTACGAGAGCGAAGCCGCGGACAATATAATAGCTAGTAGTAAATAGTAAAATAGGTAAATAGCTAGTATAAAATAATTAAATTTTAAGCAAATTCGTAAAAAAGTGACGACGTATCGCTTTTAAGAAAGCTCCCCAAAATTAAACCGAAGTTCGGCCGAAATTCGGCCGAATTTCTTATTTTCACCGAATGTTCGGCCGAAGTTCGAATTCGGTTCAAACCACATTCGGCCCATCACTAATATATATATATATATATATATATATATATATATATATATATATATATATATACATGTATGTATATATATATATAAATACTAAAAAAAAAAAAAAAAATATGTTGACCCGACCTGTTAGTAATATTCATGCAAAATTTGAAGTAAATCCATGCAGTATTTTTTAAGTTTACCCCGGACATACGTACAGACAAACAGACATACAGACAAACAGACAAAAAGTCTAAAAATTATATTTTTGGCTTCTATATCGATTGTAGATCACGCTCCAAGTATTCTTTTAAAAAAATATTCAATGTACAGTTTTGACTTTCCTACGATTTTATTATATGTATAGATATACAGATCGTTATACAAGATATACAGATCGATAGACAAAAGTGATATGGCCTATTACTTGCGTAATCACTAGGGGTACGTAAATTTCGTTTTTACGTTTTACGTTACGTTTTTCGTTTAAATAGATGCGATAAAAGCGAAATCTGCATTTTATTTGCGATAAAGGCGAAATTTGAAAATTAAATACTTTCGCACCTTTTACGTAACGTACTTTCAAATGTTGATCAGACGCGATAACAATTATTACAAAAAAACTTGTACAACTATGTTCAAAACAGACAGAGACGGCACGACTTGTTACGTAGATGAGGAAAGAACAAAATCTTGCTACCCTGGATTTGCAAAAGCAGCTATTCAATGTCTCAATTGCCCTGTCAGTAGTGTTGATGCCGAGGGGTACTTTAGTATTTACAACATGTCGTAACTGATCGCAGGCAAACAATGAAATATGAAAATTTAGAAATTATAACAATGACTTTGAGTTTTTAACACTATATTTTTTTTGCGAAATAAATGCGAAATTTACTATTTTGAGTTTTTTTAAATGCGAAATCACGATTTTTTATTTGCAAAATTTACGTACCCCAAGTAATCACGTGTTTTCATATACAATTTTTTATCAAGACCGATCAAGATGTTCTCGAGTTACAAAATCACAAAATTTATGTCAGTGCGCATAAAACGAATATTTACAAAAAAAAAATATATTATTATATAGTGGTATAAATATCCGCACGAGGTAAAAAGAAAAATTCATCGTATAACTAGCTGACCCGGCAAACGTTGTTTTGCCATATAAATTATTTCTAAGTAAAAAATGTTAAGGGTGGACAACCTTTATCACTAAGGGGTACGAAAAATAGATGTTGGCCGATTCTCAGACCTACTCAATATGCTCACAAAATTTCTTGAGAATCGGTCAAGCCGTTTTGGAGGAGTACGGGAACGAACATTGTGACACGAGAATTTTATATATAAGACTAGCTGACCTGGCAAACGTTTTTTTGTCATATAAATTATTACTAAGTAAAAAATGTTAAGGGTGGACAACACTTTCACTAAGGGGTATGAAAAATAGATGTTGGCCGATTCTCAGACCAACTCAATATGCTCACAAAATTTCATGAGAATCGATCAAGCCGTTTCGGAGGAGTACCGGAACGAACATTGTGACACGAGAATTTTATATATAAGATTTTTAATTTAAATTCATTCATTTAATAATTATTTGAGCTCTTAAAACATTGTTTCGGGTGCAAAATCAATTGGTTGAAAAATTACAAAAGATTAACGGTAGCTTTGATATAGTCATATCATCATCATAGTGGATTGGAATTCTTGATCGGGCTATTCATTTTAATTGAGTTTTCAAGTTTCCTGGAAAACGTAATTTGTCTAAGGGTGGATATGTGCCCGATTTGTTAAAATGTTTGTCACCGTTACATCATGATAATACTGTTGGCCAATAATGGACACACAGTTGCACTTCTGCCTATCTCTTCAGGTCTATGGGTGTGATGGTATTTTTTTTATAAATAATAAGTGCATAAAGGGCAGTGCACAAGCTTATCTCTAATAATCGAGATTTTTCGGGGCACCGCCGGCAATAAACTGTACATTGTTGTATATGGTACGCTCAAAAATCATTATTCCCCTTCGCGCAAAAAAGCGCAAAAAGTTAGTTTTTTTGGGTAAAAAAGTAACCTGTCACTCTTGTATAATGTAGCTTTTTGAAGGTTAAATAATTTTTAAAATCGGTTTGTAAGTTAAATCGTAACAAACAAAAAATCAAATCTTCCCTCTTTATAGTCATTAGTTTAGATGTAAAAAAACTCTGATTAGTAACCTAATACAATCATATTATTATGAGCATTGTGTGTATTTCGGGGTTTTGGGTGTTTATTATGTTTGTAACAGTATTATACATATATGCATTTCTATGTATTAGAATCGTTGACTAACACCCATAACTCAAGCAAATAATCTGCTTAATTTGGGGTTAGATCAATTCGTGTGATTTTTCCAACGCCATAGTCCTATTATTATTATTATCATTATACATATCTAGTCTTGACTCTTGCCATAAATATTGTTACAAAGATAAAAATATTTTTCCCATAGCCGTTAATTAAATTTTCGCTGATCAAAATAAGTAATCTTAAATGATATTAGAAATACTACTATGGAAACAAATTGTCAGACAAAAAATGATGAGTGACAAAAAATGATGTCCGAGAAAAAATGACAGAGTATGTGTACTCTGTCACCACTCATCATTTTTTGCGACGCGACTACGAGGCGGCGCTTACTCGACGAAGTGTTGTACAGCTGGAAATATTAGCTAAATTTTAGCGACACTCCCTGGAAGCTACATACCCATATCTCTCGTCCCGATGATGTCGAGTCTTTGAGAAGCTCCTTCTTCACCACATTGGAAAATCCGTTAGCTCAAGACCAGAACAGTTCGGATTCAGGGCTGAGCAAAGAACGGCTCTGCAACTGTCTAGGGTGCTGCCACATGCTTGTTGCCGCCCGTAACAAAAATGAGCAAGCGATTGCAGTACTTCTGGACATGGAAAAGCATTCGACCGCGTATGGCATAGCGGTCTGCTTTTCAAGTTTACAAAAACGGATATACCATACCGCATCATAAGAGTGCTAGACTCATTTCTTCATGAAAGAAGATTTAGAGTAGCTGTGGAAGACACTCAATTGTCTGGGAGGATAATCAGAGCAGGAATCCCCCAGGGCAGCTGTCTCTCACTGACGCTGTACTTCGTCTGTATTAACGACATCCCCGTGGAGGCAGCTGCACTTTACGCTGACGACGCTGTATACGTGGCCACATCAATGTCAGCGATACAAGCTACAAAAAAGATTCAAATGTCCCTAAACCTTCTCAAAGTTGGCTATCCAAATGGCGCCTGACAGCCAACGCGAGGAAAACACAAGCCCTTCGCCCGAAAAAAAAGATGAGGATTATCAGAATTAACACTGAATGACCTAGCAATCAAACAGTCCACGAATGTGAAGTACTTAGGTGTGACCATTGACTCGAAACTCACCATGAACGAGCACGTTAAAAGAACGATTAACAAGACTCGGATGACGATGGCGGTCGTTCGTCCTATCTTACAGTCAAGATAGGATGAACCTACCATTAAAACAAAGCTGGGGGTATTTAAAACATACGTCCAGCCCAGAATCACCTAGAAGGATGTACTGAACACTGCCAGAAGGATGTACGCCCGCGCTGACTCGTCATCCCAAACCCAGATATAAAACATTGCTCCCTGGCATCCGCGTACTCCCGACGCGAGGCCTTACCCCAGAGACATCATTTCACATCATAACCTAACCCCTTTTCCTTTAAATTCAAAACCAAGTGCAAGAGGCTCCCACCCCGCGCTTAATCCAACGACCTAGCCGTTTTCATGGCTAACGCTTGACTCCATGGTCAGGGGGCAACCAGCCCCGAAACCATATCCCGTTACCTTGCCGGGGACGTGTTAAGACTACACGACGATTTTAGCGAAATTAGAAGGTTAAATACGAAGATTTCAAAACATCACAATATTCCGATTTTTATAGAATCATTCAATTATTTTTTTGATAATGTCATTAACATACCTATTTAGGGCAGGATAGGACATTTTTACACGCTGTATATTTTTATCCTAATTAAGCTCCATACTTTAACCTAGAGAACTAAATGAAAGAGAGGATCCCATACACATTTGATAAGGATTTCACTCAAAGATCCATATATGTAAGGCAATGGAGGTCAGTTTTTGTAATTTTATTCATGACAGATTAAAGCTAATTTAATAAATAAACCTTAAAAAAAACTTAAAAGTAAGTACACATAATGTTTATTTATCTACGGGGCTGATACTACGAGGTCTAAATGCGATGCGATGACCTTTGTCGTTTACCACGATTCACTGGCGAGATGGGTCCATCATCCAATTTAGCTATATTTCAACAGTTATTGCTAATTATTTGCGATAACTAAGACCAACACATTAACACACTCGTCCGAGGCACGGTGATGTTAACACATCACCAAACCACCACCAAAATTTAGAATCGATCCGGGATAATCAGAATCTAACCCAAATAAAAAAAAGTGGATATGGGTAATATTAAAAAATATTTATTAAATATATAAAACAACAAAACCCTTAACCTTACCAAACCAATTTGTTAGAAAATTCATGTTTACCAGTTATACGAATACTTCGTGTCTGAAAATCTCGAAATCGTTAAAGTATCCCTTTTCACGGCGCAATAAATCGTCAATTATGACCTGTCCTTCCCAAAAAATATCTGACAAATCATGTTTTATTTATTTCACTGTCACCATATTTTTGCTGTGAAAAAGTTATGAGAGAAATGTGGGGAAAACTTCACTGTATCGCTACAATATAAATGTTAATATTTACTCTGTCTACGTGGTGCTGGTTATGGACGTCATTTAATATATGATATGACATCATACGAAGTGTATAATTATAGAATAAGTTTTCCTTTGTTTTTCAAAGATAGGATAATAATAATAATAATAATAATTATTATTATTAGATAGGATAATAATAATGTGGTGCGTTCCTGTCCTTGTGGCGAGATGGCAATACCACATACTGAAGATTACCGGCTACCTTAACCTCCAAACTGCATCACGATAATGGCGAGCATTGATGCTATTGCCGCAGGAATAATGTGGTACCGATACGAGACGTTGCAGCCTTCCAATTCAGGTAATAAAACATCAATTGAGTCGATGCGCTTAGGAATCACACGCATATACACGATATAACGTCGCGTTGTGCTACGACGCGGCATAATGTGTAAGAGCCCTAAGCGCGACAACTCGATTTAATTACAGAGCGTTATTTTTCTTTTGTTTTTAACTTCCCGCTACGTATGTAGATAATGAAGTTATTGATTTTGCCTCAATTTTCGAAAATCGAGTTTTCTCTAGATCTCCACTTTTTGAGGTCCTAGGAACCTTTTCAGACTATTTTCACAACCAATCATTTTTGATCTTCTACGATATTTTAGTACTAAAAAACTATGTCAAATGCGTTTTCGAAAATTAAAATCGAATCAAATTTTCAAAAGTTACAGCTTTTCAAATATTAAAATTACTTTGTTTACAGCAAAATTACTTCATACCGTAAAATGGGGTAAATTCGAAACTTCAGACTTGTATTTCTTATAAGTTTATAAGTTTCAAGGACTGCATACCACTATCCCTGTTTCTTTTGATGAGTCTACCAGTCTATTTTTCTATCGAAAATTTTATTTAGTAGTTTTTCCATGCATTAAGAAGAAAATTGACAAAATATAGACTGGTTCTATTTATATATAATATATAATAGAAACACTATTCACCCCACACTTCGTGCCTATTTACCGCGTAGTCGTGCCTATTAACCTCGCAACAACACAAGTCAATTTTGAGACGTTAATTTCTTTTTGTCTTTTATTACATAGACAATCAGGTGTTGCCAATTCACAGAGTAAATAATGGTGTGCAGATAAAGATAAAAGATAAGAAAGATAAAAAAACACATGGCATTTTTACGCTAA
Organism: Apodemia mormo; assembly: GCA_036924255.1. Lineage (NCBI taxonomy): Eukaryota > Metazoa > Arthropoda > Insecta > Lepidoptera > Riodinidae > Apodemia > Apodemia mormo. The sequence continues at coordinate 22,223,877 of JAUPFN010000010.1, read as the reverse complement.
TGCGACTTTGATCTGTGGCCTTGAAAAACTTTTTTGGTTTTGTTTCTATTCACCCCGTTTTACGATATTGTGTAAATTACTTTCAGACTAATATACCGATTTATTTAAAAATCTTGTTAGCTTTTCTAATTAATAAACTGCGTCAAATACCGTAAATTGGATTAAAATCGATTGATTAGTTCAGAATTTACCAAAGACAAAAAAATTTGAAAAGTTTTTTTGTTACATTTTTCGAAATGTTTTAACCTATTGATTTAGTAGCCGTTAAAAATTTAGAGCTCAAAAGTTGCGTTGAATGCCACTCGAAAAATCAAAAATAATCATCATTTTGAGAAAATAGATAATTCGAATATTAAATTACTGAGTTCATTTTACAAACTAGATTTTTGAACTCCTCGAACTCAAAAATCTATGCTTAGGTATAGTTTTTGCTACTTTGAGCTTAACATAATATGTCAATTTAGCGGCCAGTTTCAGGGATGGCCTGCAGGGTCAACCGGCTTACAGATATGAAGATCGCTTGCTTGATGGAAATATAAGAAATAGTGGAGAACGGAGATAAAGATTTTAATAGTGCCTAGCTATTCGTATAGCAGGGACAAAATGCCACATACATAAATAGTGGAGAAGAGACAAACATTTCAATAGTGCCTAGCTTTTCGTGTAGCAGAAATGTAATGCCACATAAATAATGGAGAATAGAGATAAATATTTTAACAGTGCCTAGCTATTCACGTAGCAGGTACGAAATGCCACGTACATAAATAGTGGAGAATAGAGATAAAGACTTTAAATAGTGCCTAGTTTTCGTATATCAGAGATGTAACGTCTCGTGTCTACATAAAGAAATAGTGAAGACTAGAGACAAAGATATTAACAGTGAGTTGCTTTCGTGTGGAAGGATGTCATGCCACTACATAAACAGTGGAGAAGATACAAAGATTTTAATAGAATCTCACTACTCGTGTAACATACAATATATTTCATAAATAGTGAAGAAAAGAGACAAAGATTTTAATAGTACCTTGCTGTTTTTGTAGCTTTATAAATTTATGGGAATTAACTAAACCTACTGTGCATCGGAAAAACAAAGGTGTAAGTTTTATTTATCCCAAATAACATCATTATTTAAAATGGCGCGGCGATGGGAATTTGTGGTGAATCATGGTAAATTTGAGGGTGTATTAGTGAACCTACCCTGCAAGCAAAACGATCTCAATTTGGTTGTGTTATTTTATGTTTGTGACGTCAGAACTCGGTAATATTGTGAACCGATTTTGTTTAAGATGTATATTCGCTGTGTGGTTCCACTTAAATATGCTGAAGATCAGATGCTGGGGTTCCAGAAATACAGGTAAGAGAATGTCAATTGTTGCAGTTCTCTGTGTTTGAATTACTTTTGCTAATAAGGCAAATAATTTTAGATCATTGTTATAGAGCGTAGACTTACGAAAACATCGCAACATGCGAGTGCAGAAATAAGTGAATGTAAAGAGCATTTACGACCCAGCAAGTGCTTGGTTTAGGGCCAATAAAACCTTGCAAAAAGTGCGTCATAAGGTCGAATCATAAGTCATTGTTCCGGTATTACTTGAGGAGCGGGCGTTTGGTTTATGTGCACATTAGTTAATGGATTTGAGCAATATCTTACGGGTATCTGTTTGCGGGTACGTGCCTAGGTAACATTCCTCGTTAATAGGGATGTGCCGAGTAGAATTTTACCGAGTAATCGAGTACCACATTATACTCACTACTCAGTTTACGAACTTTTTTAATCATAAGAAAGCAAACAAGCATATAGCACTCCTATTGGAAAGAGAAACCATCGCCTTTAGACACCAAAGATGTTAATGGTTAATTGCTATCTGTGTGGTGGGATGGCAATGCGACATGCATAATTTTACCGACTACCTATCCTTTCAATATGGAACCCGACAATGACAAGCATTGACGCTAATTGTGGTAGGAATACGTAAGGCGATTGTACCAAATACCCAGGCGAGACGTTGCAGAACTCTACCACATAGTATTCACGATGGTAATATTATAATATTCACGGTGCTTGTAGAGTTGGAGCGTGTAGAGTTTTTGGCTCTACATGAGTTTTAAAAACTTTTGACCATGTCAGTAGTATGGTCTCGTTTTGGTAACACTTTTCAAGAAAATGTTTTAAGTGGGGTTATTATGACGATAATCTTATGCTTAATTTATAACCTTTTCTTGTACACTATACCTTTTTAAATAAAATGTCTTAATTTTTATATAAAACTTACTAACTACCGAGTATTCATTATTTAAATCGAGATATTTGGCCGAGCACCGTGTTATTACCAAATATTCGGCGCATCTCTACTGGTTACCTTACATGGACTTTATAGTATGTCGGCTATTCTATATAAAGGCCATAGAAATAAGATTCGAGTCTCGACGCAAGGTTAATAACAGGAAATATTTTATACACTCGATATCAATCTAGAATACATACGCATAGTAGTATTGTGTAGCTAATTTAAGTCCGGTTCAGGATTAGACATCATGTACTATTTATTTACGTAGGTACAATAATTTATTTGTTTGAGATTGATACATTTTAAAGTCGAAAATATTTCGTTTATCCAAATAGATGCCACGACGTATGTAAACGTTATTATTTATTTATTTAATAAATTAATTAATTTGGATTGCAAACAAAAAGTATACAGGCTCGATTTTATGTAGTACATATTAAGCAATGCCACTGCTTTCCACAATTATAGGCAACCACAGCTTATACAGCTAAAGTTAAAAGTAGAATTAAATTATATTAAAAGTATGGAATATGTACTGACAGATAAAAATCGATTTAATGCACAAATCTATTGTAGGTATTTATTTCATATCACAATAATGTTGATAATACAATCACACCAAAAACATTTTCATGTAAAATGTTGCCATGTTGGAACCATATGGCTCGCAGTGCCAAAAATTTATCACATCTCACGTACAACTAAGCGTCTAATATTATACGCCCTCTACAAGCCCTAACATTACAAACTATAATACACCTTAGTTAAAATATTATGCCTTTCGTTTCTAATAGCTTGGCCGTTTCTATACCGCCATATGGGCGTAAGGTGAAATTTTACTTTTGGTTACGAAACGAAACGGAAGTGGAAAGCTGAAATTTGGTATGTAATAGTAAATTTCGAGTGGGTCCATGGGCGTCCGAGGGGGAGGGGAGGGCTGGCTCCCCCTGGTATTTATTTACCTCTTTACTAGCTATCTATATTGCGGTTGCTCCCCTCCTGGCCCAGAACCTGGATACGCCCATGAGTGGGTCAGTGACGAAATCACGGTTTTTAGATATCGTTAAAATCTAAAGTAAGTATATAGGCTATACAATTGAAACTTTATCTATACTAATATTATTAATACGAAAGTAACTCTGTCTGTCTGTCTCTTCTCCACGGCTAAACTAATAAATCGATATGAATGAAATTTGGTATAAAGATAGTTTAAAACCCAAGAAAAGACATAGGATAGTTTTTATCCCGGTAATACCACGAGAACGGGAACTATGCGGGTAAAACCACGGTAACTAGGAGTAACTTAGGCTACTTTTATTTTAGAAAATTTTCCACGCGGACGTAGTCGCGGGCACAGCTAATATCTTTAAAGTCTATTGTTGACATCATATCTCGAGAATTTTGTTTATCTTGTATAACTCAAAACCAAGTGTCGTTTCGTTCCCTGCCCTAGTGCTTCGCGTGGCTTGTCGTGGAGCGTGCAGTACTTAATATTTGCCTGTGTTCGTTTAGCCCCTCTTTGAAGAATATACCTACAATCTACTAGGTGGTAGAGTTCTGCATTGTCTCGCCCGGGTCTGATACCACCGCCTTACCTATTCCTGCCGCAATAGTGTCAGCGCAAGTCACTGTCGTGTTTTGGTTTGAAGGGTAAGGTAGCCAGTAAACTAATGCATGTAGCATTAGACCTCGACACAAAATAGCAATGCATCATTAACACCTTTGGTGTCTATAGGCGTTGGTTGACTCTTTTCATCAGGAGACCCATCTGTTAGTTTGCTGTCTCAAGATATAAGAAAAACTGCCATTCTGAGTGGCAGTTCATAAAGGATGAAAGATTAGCTATACTGTATATATATCACTACCATCGTAAGACTGGTTTTAGTGTCACGCTCATTGATATATAAAAACCCAAGATACACAATCAGTGTCTCAAAAACGTCCTCTAAGAATGAGTGCACAATTTAAAATTGTGCACTCACTTCAAATAGAAGCCCGTCGCTCACGTCACTGCCCGCGCGTCAAAAATACAGAATTGTTCTCTGATAAATTGTAAAATACAACATCATGAACGTTAAAAAAATATAAGATATTGTATTTTCGGTAAGTATAAGAGTTTATCGATTTATTTTTGTCGTTTATATTACTAAATATAGGGTGTAATGTATGATTTTCATTTTATTTGTTTTAAAAATGTACTCCACGCTCCAAATATAATACGACAAAATTTCAATGGTCACTTTTTCAGTAAAAGGACAGTGCATTACAACCTCCTTTTAATTTAGTCGAATAATACAAATTGATCCTGTTATTATTAGTGGAGTCGATTTTTTTCATTAATAAGTTAATTTTTTTTTAATAAGATTAATTTTTTTCATTAATAATTTTGAATACCTTTTATAGTTGTTAACCAACTGCCAAAAGAGAAGAGACATCAATTTGACGATTTTAAAATGTTTGATTATATTGATTACTTATTTTGAGGACCAAGTTAGGTGATAAAGAATCACCTAACTTGGTATTCTATTTGTACGAATATAAAATAACAATATATAATTGTGATTCTTACGATGAACTTTGGAGACATATTACGAAACTTTTAATATAACAATAGGAAATCATAAGTAGCATCGAATTTTGTTCTGTTTACACGTGTTGTTGATAACGATTTCTTAAGTGGAAGGCACAGTTTGCATTAAGAATGTTTATATTTTGATTTAATAATTTATTTTTAATAAAATGTTGTTTTTGATTGCTTGTTTGTTGGATATTTTATACTAAACATATTATAAATGTTAAAGTTTGTATGTTTGGACGTTTGATAATCAATCACGTAAAAAATGGCTGTACCAATTTGGATTTGGACTCGGATATAAGATGACCTGGAATAGCACATAGAATACTTTTATCCTAATGCAGAGATCTGCAGCTAGTCTCGTAAAAATTTTAAGTGACTGTTTATATGTACGAGTTGTTTTCTTTGCATACTAGCCGTTACCGCGGCTTTGCTCGCGCATATTTACTTTAGAACTTATTTAACATTACTTTATTTTATTAAAAATCTCTACATCGCCGGGTGGGCCGCTAGTACGTTAAAAATAATATTAACATATTCATCTTAATAATTTATATACGACATTTTTGTTATTAAAATATAAGTAAAAAACGTAAGACCTGAACTTCCTATAACTTTTAAATTTTCTATACCTAATATCACAACTAACTATACCTCAAACTAAAAATACCTATTAGTAACACACCTATCGAAAAAACTAACGTAATTATAAAAGAAATTTATAATTAGCAGGAAATATCTTATCTAAAATTACCCTTGGCAATAATATTATATGTACTAAACTATACTCCAAACTAAATATACGTATCTATTAGGCTTTCTGTGTATGTAACACACCTATGTAACCAACTTATGTAACTATATTAAAAAATTTGTGAGCTGGTTGACCCTACAGGCCACCTGAAACTTCCCGCTAAATTTAAGTATTTTAACCTCAAAGAAAAAAACTATGCCTAAGCATAGACTATTGAATTTAAAAAGTTCAAAAATATAAAGTTTTTTTTTAAAATGATACTTAGTTATTCAGTATTTGAAAAGATGTATATTTTTTCAAAATCATCAACGAGTTTGATCTTCCGAATAACATTGAACACAATTTTTTAGCTCTAAATTGTTTTATTAGAATTTTTTATACGAGGGTCAATAAAATTTTCAGAAGCCGACATCGCATTAGCAACTAACCTATTGTGTTTCAAATGTCTATGGGCAGTATTCGCTCGTACGTTTGCAGATACTATAACTAAACAAATGTTCGTTTACATAATACTGCCAAAAAAAAACCAGAAAAACTGAAATCTAATTCAAAACGAGAATTCTACGAAAAGCTAAACTTATTTCTAGGAAATTAATGCGTTTCCTTACTATGTTGTCGATACATTACATAATAAGTCTGAAAAAAATCGTGTCTGTTATCATGTAAGAATCTATGAACTTTATAACGTAGTCATAGTCACCATTACGGTTAATTTTCTATTTCAGTATATTCTAAATCTATTAGACTATGCAAACTAAATGTATCAATATCAAGCTTCAAATACTACATGACTATAAACCCACAGTTTGCCTATATGTGTAGGTTCTGTGTAATAGAACCAATAACCTATAACGTTTGAAATATAAATAAATTATTTTAATGGTCATTATTTGTTTTATTGATATATAAATGTTCTACGCAAAAACAGATTTTCGACAAGATTTTTTAATGTAAATTTTACAAACCCTTAAAATACTACCTCAATGCATAAAAATATTTATATTCGACTTCACATATGCCTTGTCCTACCGGCTAACTTAAGTCAAAAATTTTATTGCTTTTTGGACATTGTTTTTTAAAAATGACTTTAAATCTTGCGTTTAAGGTTGAATATGCAAAACACGTTTGTGCCATAACTATAAACTTTTTAGACTGAATTAGCGACAGTTTTGAGTGTCAGTTTTGTTCGGAACTGTGTATCTTGGGTATTTTATATCAATGGTCACGCTGACCGCATGCTGACGGTCGGCGCTGATGGGTCCATGTGTATGTAGTCATAGGTAGCGTTTTTGATTTGCGCTGATCGCTCAGCGCTGACGACCGTAGGCTACATACACCAGCGCCGACCGTCAGCGTAACTAACAGGCTAACTACTAGGTGATAGTTTCACAATGTCTCGCTCGGGTATTTGGTACCGCCGCCTTATCTATTCCTGCCGCAATAGCATTAATGCATGTCATTTTCATGTTCCAGTTTGGAGGGAAAAGTAGGCGGTTAATTTATGCTTGTGGTAATAAGACCCTGCTACGAGGATAGCAACGCACCATTAACAAATTTGGTGTCTGTGGGCGATGCTTATATGCTTATCTCTTACCAGGAGAGTTATCTGCTTGCTTGCTATTTAATAAATAAGAAATTATGAATATTGACTTACTTGAATATCCGTCTACATATATTGCTAGCGAGCACATTATCAAGGCAGTTTTCCAATCCATGATAAATCTGTAAAAGAAAACTTAATTATAACTTACTACTTACTATAAATATTTCGTTAATAATTTAAACGCAGCAAAACTGTGACAACCAATTATCCAAATTATATATTTCTGTAAACCTGCATTAGATCTTCACCGAATTATAACTAAAAAAAATATTTTCAAAATCGGTTTAAAAATGGTCGAGACCTAAAATAACATGAAAAATTTCAGCGGAATTGCTTTTAATTCGGCTGCTTTTTTAAGTAACATCTTAAGGTTATCCTCCTACATATTATAAGGAAGTTGGTTGAAAATAAACTAAAAGAACGAGCTTTACATTATTCGCATATGATGTATTCTATGTCGATGACTGCGGCGTAATATAGACCCTTATTTCACTGTGTATCTTCGCCGTTCGTAACAATCAGTAAGTGTGGTTTGTCCCGTGAATATTTATTTATTACTCTCTTCAAAAGTTATAAAGAATTTGAAGAATTAAGTTTTCTCTTTATAATCATATACTTTTCATATCAAATTAGTGTACGAATTGAATTCTGGGAGTGATTGACGTTGGTTGAGCCATACATTTTGTTTCAACTGGTAATAAACAGCCGCTCCGCGGCGCGCAAACAGAAATTACTAGGAGGTACATATCCATGTTCCGACACGACAGTGACATATCCGTGTTCCAACATGACAGTGACAAGCATTGACTCTTTTGCGGTAGGATAGGTAAGACGGCGGTACCAAATACCCGGGCGAGACGTTGCAGAACTCTACCACTTAGTAGTCATGATGGTAGTGAGTAGTGACACGTATAACCAATCGATTGCATTTTACGACCTACCTGGTAGAATGGCAATTGGTCAATTTAATTTAACTTCCCGCTAGGAAAATGAAAATTTTTAAATTTCGGAACGTCCTTGGTTTCACCCCCATTTTCGAAAATTGGTTATTTATCAGATCTCGAGTTTTGAAATCCTAAGAAGCTGCTCTATTTTTAAGATACCGGTTCCAGTCATAATTTTTTTCCCCGTGTTGGTTCCGGGCTCCTTTGAAGAATAGGCCAACTGCCGTTCTGCCAGGCAGGTCGTAAAAGGCGACCGAGTGGCTATGCGTGTCACTACCATCGTGACCACTAGGTGGTAGAGTTCTGCATCGGCTCGACCGGGTCTGGTACCACAGCCTTACCTGTTCCTGCCGCAATAGCGTCAGTGCAAGTCACTGTCGTGTTCGGGTTTGGAGGGTAAGGTAGCCGGTAAACTTATGCATGTGGCATTACACCTCGCCAGAAGATAGCAACGCACCATTAAGATCTTTGGTGTCTATAGGCGAAGGTTGACTCTTTCCATCAGGAGACCCATCTGCTTGTTTGCTATCTAATGATATAAAAAAAAATTAAATAAGTAGGTATCACAGAGGTCGGTATTAAATAGTTTAGGATATCTATAGGTACTTATGTATGTATAACAATTTAAATGACTCGCTTATTTTCCTATTTATAACAGGTACTTTATACGTATACTTTAATTAGTGTTTCGTTATTCTGCCTTTACAATGGGGGGATTAATCTATACATCTATACAAATAAATAAAATTGGAGTGTCTATTTGTAATGCATATGGATGTTTACACGGTACATATACCAAAATGACATTTTTTACCATTTTTGTCTGTCTGTTTGTTCCATCTAATCTCTGGAACAACTGGACCGTTTTTGACGAGACTTTTACTGGCAGCCAATGTGACAGGGAGTAACTTAGGCTACTTTTTTAGAATTTTTACCACGCGGACGTTGTCGCGAGCTCAGCTAGCATAAAATATAAATAATATAGGTAAATTGAATATTATATTGAACAATGGGAAGGGAGCGATGGGAGTTATAAGGACAATAGAGTGGCCAGCTCATCGAATGGACCAATTAAAAGCAATGTTCTTGGAGTGGGAGTCAGAATCAAACCATCGATGACAAAATTCTATGCACTTCGAGGACAGGGTAAAATTGAACGAAAAATGCCATTGATATTGTGCTAGGGTTAAACTCCAAGGAACTACTTTGGATCGAGCTGTGGTTGATTTAAGTTCACGTATTTTGTTACAGGTCAAGGTCAACTGAAAAGTATAAAATAAAAAAAAAATATTAAAAACAAAAGCGTGACTGCATTAATCTTGAAAACAGATTCATTATTTTTAATGAAAACTAAAAAGAAAGGAACAAGCTCAGTAGTTTAGAATCATGTTAAGTAATAATGAATTACTACACCATTGAAATAGTTCTATAATCGATGTACATATAAAACAATTCATAATTTTTTTTCATCATAGAATGATTAACAGTCGGGGCCCTTTGTGAATATTTGATAGCTAAAAATTGAATGGGGACTGTTAATCGTTCTGTGATGAAAAAAAAAATCACGAATTGTTATATGTACATCGATTATAGAACTATTTCAATGGTGTAAGTAATTCATTATTACTTAACATTATTCTAAACTACTGAGGTTGTTTCATTCTTTTTAGTTTTCATTAAAGGTAATGAATCTGTTTTCAAGATTAATGCAGTCGGGTTTTTTGTTTTTAATATTTTTTTTATTATTCAAAAGAAGCTTTTGGCCCACCCCCACTATCGATAATGTCTCAAGTTAAATACATTTTTAAATATTGTATATTGATTTTAAATAACCATTATTTTTAAATTTTCATTCACTTTAATTTTTCATTATTTAATTTTTATTACCTTATTCAATCTATGACTATTTTATTTTATTAATTACTACTTTTGTTAATATATTATATCCTAATTGAATACTATTTTTTTCAATTCAAGAATGTCGTTATTGCCTTTAATTGAGGCAGCATTTAACTTGCGTTATTGTACTAGATATAATTATATGTTAATATTTATAATACATGCTTTGTTGGCAATACTTTAAATAAATAAATAAAAATAAATTATTAATTATTCAGTGTCTTTAGGCGATGGTTGTCTATTTGAATCAGGAGAGAAATCTGTTAGTCGATGATATAATAAAGCTAGTTTATAAATAAGATTGTATAATACTATGGTTTCTTTAAAAACATCCACATTATAATAATAAAAACGTAGACCAACTATGCTATCAGAAGTTACAAATTGCTATACATCCATTCAAATATTTTGCTATTTACTTTCAATTTGTGTTGGTTTACCGTACCAGAGTTGAAAAACAACGAGTGGGCGAGCCATTACAGGCGTCTGTGAAAACAACTCCTTTATGATGGAAATGCCAGTCTTTTTCAACTCTCGACGGACTGGAACAGGTAGCCGTCGAGTAATATTCAACACTATATAAACAAGTTCGAGGTTCATAAATTTAAGCAATGATTAATGATGATATATCATCTATTAGAGCAACAATTATTCATATAGTTATTTAATGAACATAATCTATTTGTCTCTAATCATGAGATCTTGGGTTCGATTTCTGGGTCGGGCAAAAGTATTTTTGACGTTTTTAGGGTTCCTACCTTATAAGGATAAAAACGGAACCCTTATAGAATCACTTCGTTGTTCGTCTGTCAAGACCCTATTTCTTAGGAACGCATGCTGTATCAGGTTAAAATTCATGTTATATACTCAGACATACGGTCCTTATTAACTGTACAAAAATCAAACTTGTAATTCATTGATTTGTCAAAACATATGACCATTTACGTCGCATATTTTACGATTTTTTGCAATGTCAAAAGGAAATCAAATCCTATAGGACACTTTCCGTTGCAATTTCTTATAACACATGTAAAAGAAAAATTCCGAAATCCATAAATTTTTAGTTATATCACAAAAAAACGCGATCAAAAGATATAACCGTTTATGTTACATATTTTGCGATTTCACAAGGGAATCAAAACCTATAACGAAACTCTTGGATGCAATTACAATTCGCACTTAACCGATTTTTATTTGTTTTTTTTTTTAAATACCAAGTCTCAATAGTAGCTTGGAGTCTGGCAGGTGTTATCACCCCCGTGCCTCAGATGAGCACGTAAAGCTGTCGATTCCGGTTATTATCCTAATAAAAATTGCAGAGAAACTTTCAGCTATATCGTGGCTTGTATGTGTGCGAGCCGTGTCAAGACGCAACACAAACAAATCTTGTGTCGTGTCGGGTGTCCTTCCATTGCGTCTGTAATCTTTAAACATCGAGCTCTGTTTACCCAATCCACATCCTTTGTTATTTAACTGCCTAACCGTGTTATAATGAATAAACTTTGAATACAGATTAGTTCAAAGTTTGGCTGATATCCTAAGTGGCGAGCGCCAAATTAATATAGAATATCGGGTTGGGAGTTGCGCCCTGGGAGACCAGCCGTGATTGTAACAAGTTTATAATGGATACACATTCAAGCGTGTAATTTATATAAGGCCCATAATAGAATAATAATAAATTCATATTCAGTTTATTTCATAGGATAGCAAATTAAGCAGATTGCTCTGATGGTAAGAGATAAACATTGTCTATAAACACCAAAGGCGCTGATTGTATGCTCAGTGCCGGATTAACCCATAAGCAAATTGAGCAATTATTCTGTTGAGCTGATCTCATGATGTAGCCTGGATGTAGAGACTGAAAATCTCAGATGCAGAGTTTTGACGAGATAACCAAGTTTGAGCTCATTGGTTGCGTTGCTATAAGTACTAAGATTAATTAGTACTTATGATATCGACGATGGGGCTGAAATAGTGCTATCGAAACTCACATATACAAGGAGATGAGATAGTCCGAGTTTAGGCTCGTTAGGTTTTTGATGTGTACTTTTCATTACATAATATAATGTTGATGATCTGAAGATGGAGCCGTGTTATAGTAACTCACGAAAACATTTGTTCTATTTTAACAAATACTATGGTGCTAGATGATTTTCAGGCTCTTACGATAGAGCCGGAAGAAACGAATAAAAACTTTGGAAAAAATGGACAAAATTATTACAAGGATTTCAAAGCACGATGCTTTCCAATGCCTGGTGATAGAGCTGGAACAAGTCTAAGAGAACTTCTAAACTAATCCAGATAAACTGTTCAAGTGTGGACTAATTCGGTTTGTTTCGGACACTTTGGTGCTGGATAATTTCTAAAATTTTATAGTTAAACTGGAAGGTGGCTACGGTAAATTTTCAACTAAACAAGATAAACTCATCGAGTTTGGGCTGATTTGTTATGTTCCGACAAATACCCTGGTGCTGGATAATTTTGAGAGTCTTATGATGAAACAGAAAGGAGGTTACGGGAACTTTGAATTAAAATTCAGCAACACCATCAATTTTGGACTCATCTTGAACATAAAATAACTACTTTTAAGGACTTTGAAGCAGAATGGTTACCTGTGTCTGATGGCAGACCTGGAAGAAGTCTACAGATAAACTCATCGAGTGTGGGCTAATTCAGATTGTTTTGGCAAAGACTTAGGTGCTAGATGCTTGATGGTTAGGTGATGGAACTGAAAGGTCTAAGATTGAGCAGATATGGTTGGCCTTTATTGTTGGAAGATTCGCAGGCTTTGATAACGGAACTAAAATGTGGCCATGGAACCCTTAAACTAAACAAAATAAGCCCATCGAGTGTGGTCTCATTTGTTATGTTTTTGCAATGATTTTGCAATCTTAATGATTTTCAGGGCTGAATGATGCTTATCTATTCCATACTAAATTTGACGGTGACAAGTTCTGACATTATTGTGGAACTCTATGATGTTTTTCCTAGCATGTAGGCATATAATCTATCCTTAAAAAAGACTTACGAAATAAGAGTTCATTTTTAAGAGTTTATTGTAATCGTCGTTTTAAAAAGTATATAAAAAGTTATAAAAAAGAGTGAACTTAAAGTGAAAATCAATATGCAAAGTGTAGAGCATCCAAGTTTCATTGGATTACATTTTCTTTGTCAACTTTAGACGAAGATTCAGCTCTTGTAATTAGGAAGCGTGGCAGTCTCAGTCTTACGACGCTAAGGGAGTATTTATTTGTTTAACGAGGTTATAAATGTGGCTACCTTGGAAATAGCTATTATTATATATTTTAACAAATGACACAAGGAGAACTCTTATAACTTATTCTATTAAACGAGTAATATATATAATAATACGTGAAGCAAAATTTTTTCCCCTTTTTAAGACAATTACGCGAACGGTGAAGTATAAAATTTGGCAGAGTTACAATTTACATTGCGGATGACTGCAGAAACCTAATATTTTTAAATAATATGTAAATACATATTATTTCAAATGAAATAAGTACATTAATTTTATATAAAAAAAATTGACATAACACTACATTCATGTGACACAAACGATGATATACATACATGTATACTATTTTATTTACGGCTAAAATCTGTCGACAAACTTTAAATATATTTTATTGTCAACCGAAGAAAAAACTGAGGTCATCAGTTTGAGCTATAAATAATAAATATGTATGTAATGTTGGAAATGGATGATAATTGAGTTTGATGATCTACGAGGGGCGTTCAATGTATTCTCGGTATAGGTATGAAAGAAAAGTCAGAAAATTTTGGGAAAAATCTATTTCTCAATGAAATCTCCTAGGATCTTAATACATTTATTAGAACGAGGTATTAATATTTCTAAACCTTGTAAAAATATTCTTCAGCCTTCAGTTATTCATCGTCGGAAAATAGCTTTCTACGAAGATCTTTCTTCATATTTGGAAATCGGTAGTAATCACTAGATGCCAGGTCTGGACTGTAAGGTGAGTGGGTAATTTCCTCGAAGCTACAGTCTCGTACAGCAGCCTTCGCAAAGCGCGCGGTATGAACCGGCGCGCTGTCGTGAAGCAGCTACACCCCCGCTGTGAGCTATCCTCGCCTTTTTTTTAATCGCTTCCCTCAAATTGCGTAGTGTTTGCGTATGTTGCTGCCGTTATACTTTCACCCCTTTTATGTGACTTTATTATTAATAAAATTCCTTTAGAATCCCAAAAAACCGTGGCCATAATTTTTCCGGCCGATGGGGTGACTTTGAACTGCTTAGGGGGGTCTGCACCCTTTTTATGCCACTGCATGGACTCTTGCTTGCTCTCAGGATCATAGTGATAAATCCACGTCTCATCTCCAGTAACCAGCTGATCAAATACACTCGCTGGATTTTCACCACAGAGTTCTAAAAACTCCTTACAGCACTCGACTCGCACTTGTGTTGGAGGTGCCATAAGCATTCGCGCACGAATTTTGCACTGACCTTTGAAAGGTTAAAATGGCCATGTAGGATAGTGAGTATGGTACCCACGGATAGGTTAGTCATCTCTGCTAACATCGTGATTTTTATTCCGGTATCTTCAAGTACAAGTTTCTCAACTTTTGTTACGTTTTCTTCAGTGATGGCGCTAACAGGTCCGCTTGGGTGAGGTTCGTCTTCAGTGGTTTCCCTGCCCTTTTTAAATTCACCTGACCATTTTTGAACGCTGGAACGGTGCAGTCTTGATAAATAGATAAACCATCTCTTCGTGAATGGGTTTTTCCCTACTTAAAGAGGAATTTAATAACCGCACGATGCTCAATTTTTTCATCATCGGGGCGTCAGTCATTCTGAATGTCTTTCACCAAGGATAATTAGAAAACTAATGAACATAAACATGTGAAATTTTATAATTATACCCTCAAATAGTGTCATTAACAAATAATGTAATTACATTAACCATATAATATGTAAATCACTCCGATACCGAGAATACATTGAACGCCCCTCGTATTTAGGCGTACAAGCAATAAACTAAATTTCGTAAATGATTGTTTGTTTATATTTATTTCCACAAAATTCCCGGGAACTAGATATCATATCAAGATAATTACTTTCGATTTAAATTAGATAAATCCCAACTTAAGGTGTTCGTAATTTCTGTCAATTATATGTTTGACTGAACCCATTTCGAAGTGTCCAAGTTTCATCAAAATTGGTTCCAACCAATTGCTTCTTCAGAACCATAAAGTACACGTGAACTAATTTGACCTTTTCCTTGTAAGAAACATCACATGTTACCAAAATAGTTTTGTTATTCAAGGCAACACAAAAGGTGAGATTCAGTCTCATGTTTCTACTAACGTTATGACAATGGGAATTGTCTCTGTTTTGTTCTCAAATGAAACTTGTTGTAGGTACTAACTAAAATTTACCTCTGATATTCTAACATAGTGTGACAGCTGTGTCAGAAACGTCTTTGTTCTTGCTTGGGACATAGGCAGCGTTATCAATTTTCATCAAGTTACCCATATAAAAAGTGGTCCCAGAAACAAACTTTTTTTTATTAATAACAAGCTAATTTTTGTGAACAGCTTCGTTTTGACGAGACTCGTATCTTATGTATCTTTCAAAAATCTTGAATACGGTAACTTATAAATATATATAAAAAAGAAAAGTTTAGAGTGTCGGACTAAGAAAGGTTTTCACTTTACGTGTAGGACAAAGTAACCTTTGAATTATAATAATAATTTACAAGCCGTTGTGAGAAAATTAGGTTGTTGTTAAACTGATTAACATCAATTTAAAAATCTCATAATTCCGTATCTTTAGAGTGGAGGACTCGTCAGAATATGTAGAACAAAAGTTTATTCGTGTTTTTCATAAAATACTAGCTGACCTGGCAAACGTTGTTCTGCCTTTTAACTACTATCATTTTTTTCTATATTTTCTCACCTTTTAAACCTTCCTTGGACTTCAACAATTAATTCAAAACCAAAATTACCTAAATCGGTTCAGTCGTTTAAAAAAAATCCTGGGAGCGCGGTCTACGCTCTATCACTTTGTACAGTCGTTTTCACTATACCTGTTGCAAAAGTGGACATATCGTTTGCATACTGAGAAATATTTAAATAAGGTATATTTTAACTTAGGAAACAGTCTAAGCTTAATGAAAATCAATTCAGTAGTTTTTACCCCGTGTTGGTCCGGGCTCCTTTGAAAAATAGGTCAACTAACGTTCTGCCGAGCAGGTCGTAAAAGGATACACACAGTAACGCACCATTAACATCTTTTATGTCTATAGGCGATGGTTTCTCTTTCCAGCAGGAAAGCCATCTGCTCTTTTTCGAGTTGTGTTAGGTCTCTAGAGGGACTAACACAAGTTACTTAACAACCCCCATGATATTCACTCCCTATATTTATTTTTAGCTATCAAACATTCAAAAGAGGATTCTTAATCGTTCTGTGATGCATTAAAAATCATGAATTGTTTTATATGTACTTCGATTATAGAACTATTTCAACGGTGTAGTTATTCATTATTACTCAACATGATTTTAAACTACTTTGTTTCTTTCTTTTTAGTTTTTATTTAGGACAATGAATCTTTTTTCAAGATTAAATGCAGTCGGATTACAACTAAATTGTGTGTAAAATCCATACTATACTACTATACTATACTATAAATGCGAAAGTAACTCTGTCTGTCTGTCTGTCTGTTACGCTTTCACGGCCAAACCACAGAACCGATTTGGATAAAACTTGGTACAAATATAGTTTGAGACCCAAGAAAGGACATAGGATAGTTCTTATCCCGGAAATCCCACGGGAACGGGAACTATGCGGGTTTTTATTTTAGAATTTTTTCCACGCGAACGAAGTAGCGGGCACAGCTAGTATATATATATATATATATATATATATATATATATATATATATATATATATATATATATATATATATATATATATATATATATATATATATATATATCGTGGAAAAATAGGGATTGAGTAATTTATTAACTGATATTGCGTCCAAAAAAATTAATCTTGTTCAAAACTAAGTGGTTATAAATGTGGTCATCTAAGTCAACGTATTAGATGCTTGAAGATTCAACTGAGGTCGTCTGTAACGACGATTAATGGCGAGATACTGAGTAGCCCCACTAAAAGTCAAAGGTTTTCCCATGGCGTTTCCTTAACTTTTGTATGAGGCAATTTATTTGTCAATTCTTCGTATGTACGAAGGCACTTCCATAAGGATGTTGTGTGTAATATTTATTGTGAAAATATACTTCACAATCTCACAATAAAGAGACTAAATGTTCTCTCTTGGACAGCAACTTGTAGAGCAAATGGCGAATATGAGACTTTTTTTTAAAAGCAGTCAAAGGTTTTCATATGGCTTTCTCTTGCTTTTTGTTTAAGGCTATTTTTTATAGCGCCAACAATCGCTAATAGACACTAAAGATGTTAATGGTGCGTTGCTATATTGTGGCAAGGTCTAATGCCACATGTATAAGTTTACCGGCTACCTCACCCTCCCAAACCAGAACATGACAGTGACAAGCACCGACGCTATTGCCGCAAGAATGGGTGGGGCGGTGGTACCAGACTCGGGCGAGACAATGCAGAACTCTACCACCTAGTAGCCACGATGATAGTGGCTCTTATAGACAATCGTTTTACTCTATCAAAATTCCTGGCAGAATGGCAGGTACTTAATTCTTCAAAGAGGCCCGAACCAACACAGGTTAATTTCCCACCTATTTTAAGTTGGTCGAGTGGTTAGCGACCCTGCCTACGCAATCGACGGGGCTCGGGTTCGATCCCCTACGGGGATAAGCACTTGTGTGATGAACATAAATGTTTGTATTTCAGGGTTTGGGTGTTTATTAAATATATTCTAGTATTAACATATGTATTTTTATGTATTAGTATCGTTGACTAACACCTATAACACAAGCAAATAATTCGCTTACTTTGGAGTTAGATCAGTAAGTGTAATTTGTCCCGTGAATATTAATTAATTTATTATTATTATTTATTTTTGTGTTAATTCTCGAGTACACATACGGAGGAATAATAATTATTGTAAATATATTGTCTTAATTATATTGGAGGAAAACTACAACTAGGGAAGTGTAAATATAGTAAAATAAAATATTTTTAAACATATCATTAAAAAGATTAAAGATTTTTGAAGTCAAGAACAGATTTTTGCAAAAGATCGCAACAAATCATATATTATTTGCAATCATTCATTTATATTTAAATAAAGATAAAGTAGTGTCTGGTGTTGCCAGTTCCAAATAAATTTCTCGCTGAAACGTGGCAAATAACATCATTCACGATTCAATTAGTGAAAAGATAAATAAAAGAGTAAAAATACAAGCCAACACGAAGGCGAGTGTAACAAAGTTTGAACATAGCATACACAAGCTGAGCAACTCGTCGACACATGTATTTCAAGGCTGCACACGTCCATCGCCAGCTCCAAAACTTTATGACACCCTGCTACATTCCCGCAGCAATTTCGCCTGAAACTGTTCCGTATAACCTCGTTACCAACTACTGCTCTTGCAGTAAGTAAACGTTTTGCGGATTATAGCACAAGTTGTTTCTCTTTATTGAAACCTGTTTTGCCTTGTTTCGTTAATCAGCACTTTCTATATATTGCTGTAAATGGGGAAACTGGGAAGTATAATTTCATTTCGCAGTGACATGGAATGGCTTGCATTATAAATTCAGATAGACCGAGCGTCCTGGCGCTAGTAATCTTGTTCGGAATTTATTCGCATAGATGTACTTACGTGAAGATATTTTAATACTTTTGTGGTATATGTCTAATACATTTAAATGTAATAAAGAATCCTTGTGAATTTAAATTAATATTATTATGAGGCAAGATTTATTTTCTATATTGGATAAATTTAAAAATACTAACACTTATATATTTTTTTCTTTAATTCAGGGAAGTTTTTTTTATCTGCAACATTGTTATACCTGCCATATTTTAATAAATCTACCTACAATACAACATGTTGCTGTTGTTATGCTGTTTTTATAAACATGACGTCATTTATGCGTTGTGGATTATTATGTATTTCTAGGATTACATTTTAAAATATTTTGTAATACCTTTTTCTGCGATAAACTATTACTTACTGACTTATTTCAAGTGTAAAAATTATATCTACGAAAAAAGGCAAAAAATATATAAAGCTACAGTATCTGAGTAATTGAGTAACCTAGACTACTTTTTTACCCAACTACGTAACGGGAAGTGAAGTGTATTGGCAAAAGTAGTTGCAGGGTTTTTTTTTTTAATTTCTTGTCCAAAACTTTTACATATTACATATATTTGATAAAAACAACTATGCACTAAAACTTTTAAAGTTTATCATTATTTTATTTATTTTATTAATATTTTATATTTTAGTATTTCGTATTCGCCGCTAACGTTTGGAAAGACATCTGTAAAAAAACTCAATATGACTTACAAATATTAGAAATATCAGGAATTCAAAAAATGATCCCCAAACAGCAGAAAATTCAATAAATGTTTATTTATTGACATATTTCAGTATTGTTTATTCATTGAAGCGTTCAGTGTTTATTCATTGAAAATGTTTGATGTTTTTTGGTAACCATTATTAAGATCGAGCAAAGAACGTCAAAACACGTTTCTCGAATGCGGCCTGCATACGCGAAATATCTGTAAGGACCGTCTTGAAAAGAAATATCGGATTTATTTGAATGTCAATTTTCCACGTGTAGATTGATTGGCTCCTTTTGAAGAATATTTAAGTTTGGATATCCTCAACACTCAAATATTGTTCAAAACCGGAACTATGCGGGTAAAACACCGAGACTTTTATTTTAGAAATTTTTTCACGCGGACGAAGTCGCGGGGACAGCTAGTATATACTAATATGCTATTTTTAAAGGTGGAATTATATTGTACGACTATGAAGAGATTTTAATTAGGTCTATAAACAATTTTGCGGTCGAATTTCGATCAGCGGGCGATGTCTAGTACTCTCAATTGTGTCTGTAAAATGTCAACATCATAATATTATTGTCATCGTTATTTTTATCGTTTTTGAATCGATATTCAAATATTAAACGATTTAGAACTGTAACAAATTGGACAACTAGTACTAAAGGAGTCAACACATTTGTAAGAAGTTAGTTAAGTGTGACTATAAAAACAGTTTTGTAAAATGGCAGTAAAGGCAAATTACTAAATTGCTCTGTCGTAGTGTATTGCTTCCTTGTTATCGAACAAGAGATCGCATCATGACAATGCTGACAGCTTTGAGCACATCTATGTACAGTATCGGGCACTGCGGTTTCATTAGCGTTGGATATTTTAGAAACATTGATATTTTCAGAAATTATAGAAAATAATACTGATATTTACTACTCTGTGTAATTTTCGGTTAGCCCTATGGTTAGTTGGTAGAGAATGCTTTATGCATTAACTCGCCATTGGTACCCTATACATTTTGTATGTGGATCAATAAATATATACAAATATTTTATCTCGTGTTGGTCCAGGCTTTTATCAGGCAGTTCGTATGAACGCGTTCGGTTCATACAAACTACCTACATCTTGTCTGTATCCTATACGTTTTGTATGTGGATCAATAAAGATAAATAAATAAATATTTTATCTCGTGTTGGTTCAGGCCCCCTTAAAAGTACAGACTTCTGTCAGGCAGTTAGTATGAAGCGCGTTCGCTTTTTTTTTTATAGAAGAGGGGGCAAACAAGCAAGAGGTGCACCTGATGGTAAGTGATCACCGCCGCCCATGAACATCTGCAATACCAGAGGTATTGCAGTTGCGTTGCCGGCCTTTTAAGAATGAGTAAGCTCTTTTCTTGAAGGTCCCTATGTAGTATCCGTTCGGAAATACCCCTGCTGGTAATTGATTCCACAACAGAGTAGTGCGAGGCAAAAAGTGTCTGGAGAAACGCACGGATGGAACTTCAAACATTGACGCGATGTCCGATGGTGGAATTCGGCGGCAGGAATTAATCCAAACAACTCGTCGAAACACTCCCCATGATAAATACGATAGAAGACGCAGAGTGAACCTACATACTGCGTAATGCCAAAGAGTCAAGCTATTTCGAAATAGCCTGGTCGTCAACGATTTGAACCGCTCTACGCTGAATGCGATCAAGAGGAAGAAGCTGGTACTGGGGAGCTCCGGCCCAGAGATGAGAACAGTACTTCATGTGAGGCCGAATCTGTGCCTTATAAAGTTGAAGGCGATGGGCTGGCAAAAAGTACTGTCTCGCTCTGCTGAGCACACCGAGCTTTTTAGAGGCTAATTTAGCCTTGCCTTCCAAATGACCGCGAAACTAAACGTAATTTGATATGTCGACTCCCAGGATTCCGACACTAGCTGAGGCTGTCAGGAGAGTGTCCCTAAATCGAGGTGATACGACAAAGGGTGTCTTTTTTGCGGTGAACACGCAAAGCTGTGTCTTCTTGGGGTTAGAAGCGACCAGGTTTTGACGACCCCATTCAGACACATTGGTAAGTCGATTCTCTACTTCAGACACAAGCTTGTTTCGGCACTCTTCGACGTGTTCCCGAGAAATACCGCTTCGGCCGGAGTATGTAGCATCACCAGTACTGTCATCCGCATAGCAATGTATGTTGCAAATTCGTATCATGTCATTGAGATGCAGAAGAAAAAGTGTCGGTGATAGCACGCAGCCTTGGGGAACACCAGCATTGAGAGATTTAAGGTCGGAGCACTCACCGTCGACAACGACCTTGATGCTCCGGTCAGCCAAAAAACTGGTGATCCACTTGCATAATTTCTCGGGAAGCCCATAGGAAGGCAGCTTCGCGAGAAGCGCTTTGTGCCATATCCGATCAAAGGCCTTCGCTATGTCCAAACTAACTGCCAATGCCTCCCCCTCAACTGCTTATAATCGCTTCATACAAACTGCCTGGCATAAGTTTGTTCTCGTCTGTACCCTATAAATTTTGTATGTGGATCAATAAATAATAAAAAAAATTATCTCGTATTGGTCCAGGCCCCTTTGAAGAACAGGCAGTTCGTATGAAGTGAACGAGTGGCTATACATGTCGCTACCATCGTGACTATTAGGTGGGAGAGTTCTGCAACTTCTTGTCCGAGTACTTGGTACCACCGTCTTCATTTCTGACACGATAGCGTTAAAAATTGTGTCAGTAAACTTATGCAAGTGACATTAACTCGCCACAGGGATAGCATACCACGATTAACATCTTTGGTATGTGTAGGCGGCCCCGTTGGTCGAGTGGTTAGCGAACTCAGCTACGACGATCGGACCCGGGTTCATTCCCGGCAGGGACAAGCATTTATGTGATGAGCATAGATGTTTATATTTCTGGGTTTGGGTGTTTATTATGTGTGTAACAGTATTGATATATGTAATTCTATGTATTAGTATCATTAACACCCATTACACAAGCAAATAATTTGCTTACTTTGGGGTTAGATCAATTTGTTTAATTTGTTGAGCGATTATTATTATAATAATAATGCAATTAAAACGGGCTTAGCGATTCTCTTGTCAATTCAGTTCTCTGTTAACAAAATAAAAAATATGTCTACCTGACAAGTAATTCTCAAAAAGCGAAAGAATGCCCAGGCCAAACTTAAATAATAGTGACGAGCACAGCAATATTTAATGCGGATGCAGCGAGAAGGCGTTGAAATCAACTGTTTAGCAGGATTTGGAAAAAATTACGATTTTTATTTTTGATAAAAAATAACGATATTTAAAAAAAACAAAAAATCAATTTTTTTAATTTACTTTTTAAATTCATAAAAAAAAATAACAATACTTTGGATAAATCCAAAAATACACATTTTTAAATTTATAGGGTGAGTTCCAATTTGCTCAGAGCAAGCTCAGGTTGTCTTTGAAGTAAGCAGAGGTACACCGAGTAAATTCACGATTAGCTGAAGATACTTAATCCCACAATGTCATAGGTGGCAAGCCTATCGCCAACTGGGCACTTGTCCAATCCCGGGAAAACTTATTTTTTACCAGAAAACTAAAAAAACAAATTTTGAATTGCCCGACCCGGGAATCGAACCCGGAAGACCGTCACCGGACCACTAGACCCAGAGAAAATAAATTGGGACCACAAAGAACTGGATAATTATTTTTATAAAAATATTGCAATATCGATACAGCAGTGAGTGACATATTATTATTTGTACGATATTTACTGGGTGTTTTTAATTTTTAAATTAGAAAATATAAATTAAAGAGACCTGATTATATATTTTACTGAAAAAAAATCATTTGATTTAAATCGCGATTTCAATCATGATTACCATCAAAATGATTAAATTATGCCAATCCTGCTTTTAAGTCTCATAAAAATTTACCTTTTTGAAATATTGTCTACTTTCTCAGATTATACATTTAATATAACCATTTCTCTCTCTTTCTCTCTCTCTCTAAAAATATTTACAGTCTCTAAACATTTCAGTTCAACAGAATTCAGTCCAACATTTTAATCTGAACATATTTTATTCTGAAATACAGATTTAAAAGCAAAGTAAATCTATAGTGGTTACCTTGTATTGTAAGGTAAAAGTTTAAATCAATGAGTGTGGGTTTACGGTCAGGTGAGGTCGGAGGCGGTTCGGACCTAAGGTCGGGGTCATACCGTCACGCAACCAAACAATTTAATACACAATCAATGGATTCCTGCGACGCGTCGTACAAAGATCATTTAATTATCTTCAACAAAATACGAACATTAATCGTGTCATAAAATACGGACGATAAAAGAAGATGACGGTTTTGTTGATCTAGTGCTGAGTCTGTTTGGCTGAGATCGTAAGGTACCGGATTAGATTTCCGGGTCACTGAAAGGTATTATTTTTTCTATTAGCAGCAGTCTTTAGTTACTATGGTAAGTATTATATAATCTTTTAAGTAATATATATACATATTATATGTATATATATTATTTGGTCCCCATTCCCTTCCGATATACTTGAATGGTCAGATTTTCTAAATTTTAGCTGGCAATTAACCCACCATACCTTACTCTGACGCGTTTCAGTGTTTCCGTGAATATTTTTTTCATATTTTTTTATCTGTAGATTTTACCCACTATGAAAATGAAAAATATTATATAACCTTTTATTTTTCCTATATTTCAATCACCAAAATCCAATAGGTCCCTACGATGCTCGAATATCTACCCATTTAGCATCTTGGCCTTCCCTACTATGTGTCTTTAGTCACTCGTGATGTGTTATCGATGTCGCGATGCTTATTATTATATCATAACAAACAAGCTGATTGTTCCCCTGATGGAAAGCTAAAACCATTACCTAAAGGTACCAAAAATGTTAATGGCGCATTGCTATCCATAAAGTAGAGATAGGATGACATGCATAAGTTTACGCTCAAAACTGGAATACGAAAGCGACAAGATCCGACACTATTGCGGCAGGAATAGATAAAGCGAAGATACCGAAACCCTATAGACACGTTGCAGAACTTTACCACCTAGATTACCTAGACGATATAGACATGATGAAATGATATAGACATGGTGAGATAGACACGATGGTAATGACACTTTTTTTTCGCCTTTTACGAGATACATAGCAGTAAGACAATTGACATATTCTTCGAAAAAGCCCGATTCTTTTATAAACGTGTAAGCAAAATTTCATGATTATCACTAGAGTAGTTAAGCAAGAATACGTTAAAAATGAATACACTTTCGGATTCATATTTTTTAGGATGAATATTGGCTACGATTTTAAGTTTTAATTATTTTATACATATCATACATAAATTAAATGATGCCAATGAGAAAAATACAATTTGAGGTATTTTTTGAAAATACTGTTTATTTTTAAAATAAAAACAATGAAACGTGTGTTCATCATAGTACGTATAGAGTGAGGCAGTGAGGCTAAAGCTAGCTCCTAGTTTCAGCTCCCAGCAAACAAATGTACCTTGAACATTTGTAAATTATGAAAAATTAGACTTTAAATTGTTAAAAAAATAATATTCTTTTAACAAAAAATTAAACCGACGAAAAGTAATGCGTGATCATCAATCAATTATCCCTTGTTTAGTTCTATTACGTGCTTGTTACTTATGGTTAAAATTTAAAAAAAATAATGGGACCAGTTTTTGGAGTGGCCATCAGAATGGGTATTATTATAAAAAAAAGTATTATCAAAATCGGAATACATTGTAAAAAGTTATGCGTGATGTAACATAAAAAAAATATACGCATCCTATTGAGAACCTTCTCCGTTTTTTTCGTCGGTTGATTAGATTAGTGATGGAATCATAAAGCTGTCTAAAAGGGTAAAAAAAATAATAATTTGAAACGTAATTTTAAAAGTATTTAAACAAGTACTTTGAATATTTGTAAATTACAAAAAAATTTATAGCATTAGATAACAAGCAGATAGTATGGGTAAGGCAAATAAAGTTAAATTTCTATAATTTCTACTGACCGCCCCATTGGTCGAGTGGTTAGCGACCCTGACTCCGCAATCAACGTGGCTCGGGTTCGATCCCCGACAGGGACAAGCATTTGTATGATGAGCATAAATGTTTGTATTTCCGGGTTTGGATGTTTATTAAATATATTCTAGTATTTATATATGTATTTCTATGTATTAGTATCGTTGACTAACACTCATAACACAAGCAAATAATTTGCTTATTTTGGGGTTAGATAAGTAAGTGTAATTTGTTCCGTGAATATTATATTATTATTATTATTATATTACTTGACTTTTAAGAATAGGAAAAAAGTATTTTAAAGCCGGGGCAATACGTATGTTTTTTTAATCTATTGTACTTTTCATCTGTTTTTTTACATGTCCCAACCTACAGAGTATACCTTTCTTATTTTTCTTTGACCGACTGACTTGTCGTCTAACGCAGAGGTCGGCAACCTGCGGCTCTTGGATGTGAAGCAGAGGCTCTTTATCTATACGCAAATATTATTTATTTATACTACCATACCATATAAATACCATACTATATATTATGTAATTTGTTGTGAAAAAACACTACTTACATATGAATAAATAAATTAGTTTTCTGTATCAAAAAACTTTACTTATGGAAGTACTATTTATTTTTGGCAAGAAACATTTTTGTGGCTCTTTAAAAAAAATATTTTGTAAATTGAACATTTTGGCTCTGCCGACTCAAATGATTGCCGATCCCTTGTCTAGGGGATAATAGCAAATTCGAATCAGATCATGAGAATTCGAGGACCCGGAATTTCGGACAAAAATGTTATTGAGGTTTTTTCGAGGCTTTTTGTCGAAAATCCAAAATCTCAATAGCAGTGTAATAAAAGTGTTAAGAAGTTCAGTGTTTTAGTGCCTTAACATCATCAAAGTTAAATCTAAGCATAATATAAGTTTTTAGGGTTTCGTACAAAAGCGTAAACTCGTATTTAATCATGTCTATGTGTATATGTATCACTGGTTTTCTGGAATTACCTTCTTGAAGCCGTTTATGAATCTGAAAGATGTCTTGAATAAACCAACTCCTGAAATTACACATCGCCACGTTTGACTGACTTGTAACGACAATCGCTAATCGATAAAATCGATAACCCAGGATATCTAAGGCACGGGAATGATAACATCACCACAGACTCCGAATTGCTAATGAGAATTTTGCTCCAAGATCCAAGAAAAGTGTCCGACTGTAAGAACAAACTCGAGACCTCATAATCTGAATCAATTAGGCTCACCACTATTCTTAATATACTCTTGCGCGAGTGCGGCTCGCATTTGACAAGTTTTATTATTATGTATGCTAGGATGCTTCTTAAAATTGTTAGGGCACGGCTATGAAATTTTAATTTATAACCAACAACAACAACATCTAAACTAAAATTTGGCTTTGGACTTTTATGAGTTTGAGAAAATGAATGGAACATTTTATGGCGCTTTGTCTTAGATTTTATTAAAGTAACGTGTTTTTAGAGCGGAGACAACTACACTGCTTCTTTATAAAGCTTCTTCGCTAGTTGGAAACTGAGCATAATTTAGGGCCACGTCACACCCACGACTAGCCAAAAAATGTAATATGTAAATTGTGTCTAACAATAAACTGTAGTCGTTAGCTGGTAGTGTGCTTAAATTTCTGAATTTAAAAGTAACGTTTAAAAAATCTGTAAACCAGTAAACCCTGCAGGCCATTCATCAAATTTCCCGCTAAACTGAGGTGCTAAAAATATAAGGCTCAAAGGTATAAAAACTATACCTGAGTATAGATTTTTTTCAGAGTACAAAAATCTAATATTTGTTATAAATAACAATAATTTAATTTTTAAAAAGCTATATATTTTGAAAAAGATGAAGGATTTTGATCTTTCGAATGGCATTCACCGCAGTTTTTGAGCTCTAAAATGTTTTTAGCTACATAACATATAGGCTGAAAAATGTCGAAATAATAACAAAAGATTTTTATTAAGTTTGATTATTTATAAATCCCAATCAACCGATGTTGATCCAATTTACGGTATAAAAAGCAATTTTTTTTTAACATAAAATATTAATATTTAAATAGCTGTAACTTTTGAAAACTTGATTCGATTTTGATTTTTGAAACTGCATTTGGCATAGTTTAAGTACAAAAATATTAGTAAAAAATGATTGGTTAAAAAAATAACTTCGTTATTTTCGTCAACGATAACTCCCGAACGGATAAACCGATTTTGATGCAATTTATAAGTTGCACGTATTTTTTGAGGAAAAGAGCTGATTAGACTTTGTACTCAAGCGGCACCTTAATCTGAAAGTTATATTTAAAAAAAAAATGTTTCACCAAACACTTTTTTAAAATTTCCAAAAATCTCTTAGACCGAAATGGTTCACATTTTGAGAAAGACCGAGTTGAGCGGAATCCAATCGAATGACATAAACCGCGTTTTGATCGGTCAAGCTATTTAAAAGTTGAGATGTTTACATACACACACATACATAAATACAAACATACATACAAACAGACATACTGACGTCATCGTGAATATTGTAATAAGCTATTGTAATAAAGGTTTCTAGGACCTCAAAATCAATAACTTCTTTATCTACATAATATGTAGGGGAAGTTAAAAAATGAAGTATATTTATTTTTTCAAAATGTTATTTTATTAAACCGGTTTTCTCGTGCCGTAGGCAAATAATAGTAAGAAGACCGAAATGTCTAAAGAGCTTGGTTCATTATGGCTACTAAGTAAGGGAACTAGCGTGAAAAATAACCAAACTAGTAAAATTTATTGGTATCTTCACGCCAAGTAGCTTATGCGATAGGCAAAGACAACCAGGCAAAGATACCAAGATTTGAGCAGACTAGGCAAATCTGTTTTGTACTCTTTTCATACAAGTACACCAGTTACTGAAACTCTTGACACCATTTTTGGACTCCATCTAATCGTGATATGGACTCTTAGTCCCGTATCTATAATCTTCCACGCTTGTCTTCTGGCGGAGACTAACTTCACAAATTGGCGTCAAAACAAGAACAACTATACATTTCCATCTTGAAAATAAGGGTGCGATTATTTTTTTGTATGTATCTCGTGAACTATGAAAATTTCTGAAATTTTGTAAGTATTTTTTGAGGTAAAAATTTTATAGCACACTTTTTCACACCTTTTTATTTTCACGTTTATATTAAATCCATACTAATATTATAAATGGGAAGTGTGTTGTGTGTTTGTTTGTCCGTATTTCTCGACAAATCCGAGCGACGAATTGACGTTATATTTTAAGTGGAGTTAGTTGAAGAGATGGAGAGTGACATAGGTTACTTTTTATCTTTTTCTAACTCTCCACTTCCGCGCTTCCACTTAACGCGAGCGAAACCGCGGGTAAAAGCTAGTAATTTATACACAAAATTAAGGGATGTTTTGTTTCGGACCATAATGTATCTATAACTTTATTTCTATTGATTCTATAAAAAATCCATCAGAACTTTTTATCGAAAATTGCATAACTTAACTTTTACCAGAGTGTGTAAAAAAACTGCCCGATCCGTAAAGGCGTTCTTTGGTAGCCTAATATTTTACTATAATATATGCCATTATTATGCGGATATAGATATGTTGTCGCCAATCAAAATATTTTGAATATTAATTGTGGCCACACAACGTTTCGGACAAAAATGGCGAAAGAACACAGAACGGTTTAGCTGTGAAAGCGTAACAGATAGTCAAACTTTCGAATTTATAATATATATTATTATGAAATAGTATGGGTTTTCTATTTAAAAGAAGTAAAAACATATGTTTCCTAAAATATATATTTTTACACGTGTTATCGTAACGCATAAGTGATATCCTTCTGTAGAAGCAAACGTCCGGCCCGCTGACAAAAGGCACCAGCGGAACTCTCACACGCTTGATTGATACACCGATCAATTTTAAACGACAGGATTAAAAGGTAGCGATAGCTGAAGAATTAGGTTAGGAAAAATGGTAAAAAGTATTTTTATTGCGAGTTGATACGGTGCTGTAATTTAAGTTATACACTTCAGCAGTTTTCGTGTTTCGTAATAAGGTCCAGTAAAAGATGTAATGAATACCAAGGTGCTCAAATTAAAACATAATAATACCCTACACCTTATATTTTAATCTCTACAATCACTTTTAACAAGTTGACATTTTTTTTAATTACTGTTATATCGAATGCGCCCTCACACTTAGAGGATCTAGCGTAAGAAACTCAACGGGCTTGTTTCTTTTCATTTCATGTCCAATATACAGTGGCGTAGCTATCGTAGGATCCGGTGGTGCAGTGCACCAGGGCCCGGACCTCGGGGGGCCATTTGCCTATTAACCAAAGCTTTGAAAAGAGCGGGTCAGCCAACTCGCCAGGCCCGATTCTTTCTCTATGCATCGGGGCCCTTGCCCACCTAGCTACGCCACTGCCAATATACAATATTATTTTGATTACAATAATGATTTTGTTACAATAAATAATGAGATTGCCTTATCATCCGGTCCCCTATGTGTAATGTGACTAGTTTCTCAAATATTCTGAAATGTTATTATACCCTTTTTTACATACTTTTGTTTTAATACTTTTTATAAATTTGCTTATAGTAAATCTCTTACATATTCGGGAAGCTTATTGTAAAAGCATGTATAACTATACACTGCCCTGTAATGAGGTATTTATTCTGTGGAAATGAGATGCATGCACATGATTGTTTTTGTTCCTTGTATAAATTTGTTATAGTAAATTGTAGATAAATAAACTAAGGAAAATTGATTCTTTGAGTTTGAGAAATTGAACAGAATATTTTATGGCATTTTGCCCTACATTTTATAAAAGAAGCGTGTTTTAGAGCTGAGATAAGTACAGTTGGAAACTATTTTATAAATTGGGCATAATTTAGGACCACATCACACACACAACTAGCGATTAAACTTAATGTGTAAATTATGTCTAACAGTAAACCGTGTCACTAGTTGGTAGTGTGCTCAGGTTTTTGAATTGAAAAACACTTTGGATAAATTTAGTACCATTAAGCTGGTTTCCCTGTGGAGTAGGCAGACGACGCTGTATTTTCAGGTTCTACTTCGTCTGAGTTGACAAATACTGGTCACATTTATAAATGATGATTGTAAGATATGTACTTACAATTGAATGCGAAGAAAACGAATGTACTAGTATGTATTTCAAAGCGAAGTAATCAGAACGGATGTAAGATTTTTGGTCGATTATGTAGTGTTAGGGCAAGTAGATCAGTTTGTATATCTTAGATGTGTTTTAGGAGAAATGGAAGGTCCATACACCGCTGGTATCGGATGAAAAGTTATTGCAGGAAACAGAGTGAATGGGGCGTTAGGAAAATTGCTTTAAATAGAAATTTAGTCAGGGTGCTCATCTTGCTCTGCATAATTATATGTTTGTCCAAACGGCAATGAGAGTACCGCCGCTTTACCTACTCTGCCGCAGTAGCGTCAATACCTGTCATTTTCGTGTTCTGTTTTGGAGGGAAAGGTAGCTGGTACATTTATGCCAGTGGCAGTACCATATTGCCGCTGCCATACGCTTGTCTGCTACGGATAGCAACGCACTTTTGGTGACTATAGGCGATAGTAGTTTTTACCATCAACAGAGCCATTTGCCTGTTTGCTATCCTATTATATAAAAGAATACCAAAAACAAATACACAGGATGTTAAAGAAATTGCGTGACATAGCTTCAGAGTACAGTATCGACAAAGGAACCCGTAAAAAAATGAATACATTTCACGCCATTTAACACGGAGTCGTTTTCAGTAGCAAAAATTCTAAACATTGCTATTTAAAGTTAGTAGCTACTTAATTAAGTTGATATTTTTTGTTTTTAATTTTTACTAGCTGCAGCGCGCAGCCCGCTGCATTATAAAAGTTTTTAGTGAATACCACGGGATCACCAAATTTTTCCGGGATAAAAAGTAGCCTTTGTGCTATTCCAGGTCATCATCTACCTGTGATGATTACTTGGAATACCAATTTTCATTCAAATCCGTTTAGAAGTTTTTGCGTGATTGAGTAACAAACATCCATTCATCCATCCAAACATCCTGGATGGATGATGTCCAAACATCTAAACTTTCACATTTATAATAATAATATAGTTTTTTTGGGTTGCTTTATCGATACTGAATCAACACATAAGCTATGACACGCAATTTCAACACCTAATATATTATGTCTTACTATAAAATTATCTTTACCACAAATTTCAATAAACTAACGTAAGTTAAACGTTCACTTAACAGTATGAACTCCGCTCAAATGTAATTAGCCTCCAAAAGCTAAAAGAAAGTTAAGTGAAATTGAAACGTTCCTAAGATATCACATACCATAGAGCAGGAATTGGATAGATACGGAAGATATATTGCTCAACATAAAAAGCCACACTCGCTAAATTTCTATCCATTTCCGGCATTCCACTTGTGAATCGTATTTCGGAATCCTTTTTATCTTTTTGCACCCGTTGTGCCGCAACGGAACTGAAGTGACAGCGGCACCAAGCCACTTCAATGCTCATATATCACTTGAGCTGTAACGTCCGTGTTAACGGCCTGACTGTCAGTACCGTGTTTTTCACATCCACAATGCCCTAACTCATAATTTTTTCTACCTTTGTGCAATAATGACGATATCTCATATATTCAATAAATAGTTTTTGTAAATCCATATTATACTTCATTTTATAAATGTGAAAGTAATTGTCTGTCTGTCTTTTCATCACGCCTAAACCATTGAATTGATTTGGATGAAATTTGGTACGAAGATAGTTTGAGACCCGAGAAAGGATATAGTTATTATTTATCGTGGAAATCTCACGGGAACGGGAACAATGCGGGTAAAACCGCGGGACTGTCTAGGATTTTTTCCACGCGAAAGAAGTCGCGGTCGCGCACAGCTAGTTATGATTAAACTGATCATTTTTAGGGTTCCGTTTTTTTATACCTTTAGTTTGCAAACAAGCAGATTGCTCTCCTGATGGAAAGAGAAACCATCGCCTATAGACATCAAAGATGTTAATGTTGGGATGCTATCTGTGTGGCAGGATGACAATGCCACAAGCATTATTCTACCTTACCCTTTAAGTCGTAACACGATAATGACAAGCATTGACACTATTGCAGCATCAATAGAGAAGGCGGCGGTACCAAATACCCAAGCGAGACGTTGCGGAACTCTACCATCCAGCAGTAACGATGGTAGTAACACATATAGCATATCGGTCGCATTTTACGACCTGCCTCGTAGAACGGCAATTGGTCTATTTTTCAGAGTCTCGGACCACTACGTATCTCAGAAGGAAAAAACGGAACCCTTATCCGGACACTTGTCGTTGTATTAACGGACACTTGTCTAAGAGATCTCGAGAACGGAAGGAGCTATCGAATTAAAATTAAAAGGTGTGAAAAATCAAAGTTTTAGTTGAAAGTGTGGCCGCGTTTTCGATCCGGTAGTAATTTAAAAAGAAATGTTGATGCGTCAAAATAATTTGTAAAAAGTTTTATTGAAGAAGTACTTTAACTTCTGATTTCTGAATGTAAGAAAAGAAACACCGCTTCTGCCGCAATAAAAACGTATATTTCAACACTCTCAAGGGAATCAAAATGTATAGGACTTTCTGTTGATCTAGAACTACGAAATGTGGCAGATTTATACTTTTAAGCTTTCGCGGCTTTTATGAACTGTCTTATTAATAACTAGCGGCCCGTTAATCGCTTCGCTACGTATCGTCATTTATTGAATTCATTTGATACAAAAAAATATGATAAATGAAGAACCGCTCTGGATTTTGTGCAAACTTCACATAAACCATCTACAAAATAGTCCGAACAAAGCCGAAACATTTGGTTTGGATAGGTGAGCCCGTTCTTGAGTTATAAAATTACAACGAGAAGTGGCATTGATTTATATATATATATATATATGTATATATATATATTATAGATTAACGGGATCTTACCGCGATTATGTGATTATTTGATGATGATAATGTATTATTTTCCCGATATTTCGGTGCTGTTGCAAGCACCATGATCATGGGGGAAGTGAAGTATCGCGGGTAGTTGAACAATTATGAGCAGACAAGCCTGTCCTATTCGTTTGCCCGTACCAGTGAAACTCGCACGAAAGTCACTTTGACAATACACACTAACCACATCACTAGGTTTATTTGGACATATCGATTGTCTTTTGTTTTTTTATTGCACTGATCACTGGAATCCACAATCCCGACAATTTAAACCCGTCTTACCAGTTATAAAGTAGCATTTGTATTATTCCAGGTCGTCATCTACATGTGTGCCAAATTTCATTCAAATCCGTTCTGTAGTTTTTGCGTGATTGAGTAACAAACATCCAACCATCCAAACTTTCGCATTTATAATATTAATATAGATTAGTCACGCCAACAAAGTAGATAAAATGAAGTATTGAAAAATATTTTTGAATCCATACTATTTTTTTTATATATATTATAAGATAGCAACCAGCAGATAGGTCTACTTTTTTTTTTTATAGAAGAGGAGGCAAACGAGCAAGAGGTGCACCTGATGGTAAGTGATCACCGCCGCCCATGGACATAGTCCACGGGCGGTGGTGATCACTTATGGAAATGATGGAATAGATGGAAATAGTCAACCATCGCCTATAAACACCAAAAGTGGTGCGTTGCTATCTTGTGGCGAGGTCTAATGCCACATGCATAAGTTTACCGGCTACCTTATTCTCCAAACTGGAACACGACAGTGACGGCACGGCGGCAGGAATAGATAAGGCGGTGGTACCAGACCCGGGCGAGACAATGCAAAACTCTACCACCCAGTAATCACGATGTTAGTGACTCGTATAACCAATCGGTTGCCTTTTACGACCTGCCCGGCAGAACGGCAGAACTAATATTATAAATGCGGAAGTCGGTCTGTGTTGACCGCCACTGAACCGATTTCGATAAAATTTAGGAAATGTCAGTCTGTACGTTCATTTTTTTTGGAAAAATTCATCATAAATATTCTTTTCATGATACTGACATCAATTTTATTATTTACTAGCTGTTGCCCACGACTTCGTCCGCGCGGATTTCGTTTACGCCGCACAGCTCCTACCCCGTAGGTGATAGCGTGATAATATGTAGCCTATATGTTTAAAATTTGAAGTAAATCCATGCAGTACATTTTGAGTTTACCCGGACATACATACAGACAAACAGACAAAAATTCTAAAAACTTTATTTTTGGCTTCGATAGCGATTGTAGATCAGGCCTAAGTATTGTTTTAAAAAAATATTGAATGTACAGTTTTCACTTTCCTACGATTTTATTATATGTAAGTATATAGATTAAATTATTAAAAAGTTCGTGAGACATTATTATTATTAACTAAATTATTATGACGGATAAACTCTAAATCATTTTAAACTAAGCCAAATCGATTGCAGTTATAATAATTAAGTCAATTATACAATTTTGACAGTCTATGTCCCAATATAAATCAAAAGCAGCTTTTATATACATAGTAAAATTGATTTTAATGTAAACTACAACAAAACACAGAATATGACATGTTTGCGTACATGATACATACGCCGTAGAATTATTTTTATCGTCAATGAATTTACGATTAGCGAAGCGGGTGGGTGTTGCTAGTTTTTTTATAAATACTTAGTCAAAAATTATTTTTTCCGTTTTGAAAATAGTTTTAACAAATTTGAAAAAATATTAATTTTAAATCGTTGAGGGGCGGAATATAAATCACATATTATTTGATTTAGTAAAATAAATTACCAGTAGACACTCAGCCACACTCGCTAGCGTATTATTATTATTTTTTTTATATTATATCATAAGAGAGCAAACAAGCAGATGGGTCTCCTGATGGGAAGAGTCAACCATCGCTTACAGACACCAAAGGTGTTAATGGTGCGTTGCTATCTTGTGGCGAGGTCTAATGCCACATGCATGAGTTTACCGGCTACTTTACCCTTCAAACCGGAACACGACAGCGACAAGCACTGACGCTATTGCGGCAGGAATAGGTAACGCGGTGGTACCTGATCCGGGCGAGACAATGCAGAACTCTACCACCTAGTAGCCACGATGTAAATGACTCGCATAGCCAATCGGTCGCCTATTACGTCCTGCCTGGCAGAACAGCATTTGGCCTATTCTTCAAAGGAGCTTCAAAGGAGAACCAACACGGGGGATTATATAGGTATATTTTCATAACCTAAGGTTAAGATGTTTGCCCTCCTTATATATATATATATATATATATATATATATATATATATATATATATATATATATATATATATTAAGAGATTATATTGTTTGATTCATGGTCGAATTTTGATCACAGGGTGATCTCTAGTGTAGTCAAAATCTTTAAAAAAAACTTAAGACTCTTCTTACGAACTTTAGACTTAATCTTTTTCCAGTAATAGGTAAAATCGTTACCTTCATCAGGATGTCATAGATCGAAGGAAAGCTGTTTCTAGACTCTCTTTACAAGCAAGAGGGATTATGAGTTAATTTCACGCTAAATTAAAAGATAACGCTGTTTGAACTTCGCAATACGGCGAATCCGTTGATGCTGTTACTAAATAACAAGATAACGTATACAGTTTTAGATGACATCATACTAAAGAATAAGATGATTTTGCATAGCGTTGTAAGAATAATTTTGGATGTAATCAATCTCATTAATATCATAATGATGCTATTGTAAAAGTTATTCTACATGCTTAGTAGATTAGTAGCGCTTATAGTTGTTTGTGTTTCTGGGTTTGGGTGTTTCTGTATGTTACAGTATTTATATTTATATTATATTATATTGCCCGATTTTCGAAAATGGAGTTTTCACCAGATATATCTTCTAGGAACCTTTTCCGACTATTTTAGAATGGCAGTCTTTATATATATATATATATATATATATATATATATATATATATATATATACACGCAAAATACGACTATTGAGTACTCGTATTTATTTGAAAGTGTTTGTTTAGAAAAGGAATGCAGACGAACGTGATGGAATCGGACTTAAAATAAAAAAGGTTAGAACAAATTTAAAATTGCAAATTTTAGATTACAAAGTGGAATTGTATAAATTCCTCCAGAGTTATAATGTCACGATACATCATGGGTTGGACTGGAGCCAATCGATTGGTAAGTGTTGAACGGTCTCACTCTCATATTTATAGTAAATTGCTTTGTAGTTTTACTATTTTATACCAACGCGCGGTAAGTTTTGTTAATGCTATTGGGACTATTGATCTTTTCGTGATATAATTTTTAACGCATTAAAAATGCAGTAACCGATTTATCATTTTATGTATCTCGGGAACCCTGCATCAGATCTTCACCAAATTAAAATTGAATCACACAGGAAGTATACCCTTCCAAAAAAAAAGAATTTTCAAAATCGTTTCTTAAATGACCGAGTTTTGAGGTAACATAAAAAATGCAGCCAAATAAACTCCGCCCTTTGTCGCCTCGAATAATAAACATTACGACGTAAAAACATTTCACTTAGTTGATCTACGCAGCTTCGCCCGCGTATTCAGTAACACGTCATCAATATAATTTTTCCTACAAATTTTCATCCCCTTTTTTTGCTTCTTGGGGGTCGATTTTAGAAAAAATGTACTCTATGTTTGAACCCTGGCCTGACCCTTAAACTATATCCATACCAAATTTCATCACGGACAGACGGACAGACTTTCGAATTTAAAATATTAGTGAGTAGGGATGCGAAGATTTGTGTTGGGTTGAATTGAATATCACTGAAAAGCAGTTAAGTTAGCAGAAGGATTTCCTGTGTGTCTGTGTGTTTGTTGCGTGCGTTGTTTGTTGGTTGTTTGTTGCGTGTTTGTTATTTCTTTACGATAAAATAAGTCACTGGTGTCAAGCCCAGACAAGATGTTGCAGCTTCCTGATCGTTAGACCAATAGTTCGCTTTTTACTCACTACTGGAAATGCTTTAAGCAAGCAAATGGCAGGGGCCCGAACTAATATTGGAAATATTA
The DNA here is from genome assembly GCA_036924255.1 of Apodemia mormo. NCBI lineage: Eukaryota > Metazoa > Arthropoda > Insecta > Lepidoptera > Riodinidae > Apodemia > Apodemia mormo. The sequence continues at coordinate 22,186,242 of JAUPFN010000010.1, read as the reverse complement.
AACACATTGACTACTTTTTATTCAGGAAAAATGTAATGTTCTCGTGCGATAGATAAAAAATTTTAATAACGCAGCGAGCTGTGATGCGCTTCATTAGTTTATAATAGCAAGGGGATAATGGATTTATTAACAGTATTACTCCTTTTATCCTAATTGAATTTCTTAGATAAACTGTAATACACATTTAATATAAGATTGATCCAAAGAACAAAGCCTCTTTTTTAGATGTTTCCTAGGTGAGTCCTTTCCTAGTCGTTCAGCTGTACTAACCAGTCAACGAGAAATCATTAATCACAAATAATTTATTCAATAAAACTTTTTACAAGTTATTTTGATGTGTTAACATTTTTTTAAACTACTGCCGGATCGGAAACGCGGCCACACACTGAGAAGATCCGGTGGAAGAAACTCAGCGGGCTTGTCTTTTTTATATATTATTTTTCACAATATCACAATATTACAAAAAATATATATGAGATTGTTATGAGAATAACTTTGCTGAATTTCATCAAGTCAGGAAATACAGCTTGTTACAAATATTACAGCTAAATATGGTGCAATAACACTTATTACTAAAGCAATGATTCTAACGGAATGTCCCCATAAATCTAAGGTTTTATAGGTTCCAGTGTTTTAAAGACATTTAAGATATCTTTAGTACCAATGAAAGGAAATTCAAAAGTTTTGTCGCACTTGGTTACATATTGCTTCAGTAGTGATTCAGCAGTAGTAACTGATGAACTGAGATTTTGAGTCGTTAAAATCGCAGCAGTGCAGAAAAATTTCAAGAGAGGGAATGAACTTCACTTAACAATGATAATTTTTTGATTGATATCGCTAAATGCTTCAATTGATGTTCCCCGTGTAGTCCGGCCTCCCTTTATAGAATAAACCATCCGCTGTTCTGTCAAGTAGTTTGTAAGATGTAATGTAATGAGATGATAGATGAGAGAGAGAGAGAGAGAGAGATGTAAGATGCGAACGATTGACTATGCGAGTAACTACCATCGTGGTAGAATTCTGCATTGTCTCGCCCATATTTGGTACCACCCCTTGTCTATTCCTGCTGCATTAGCGTCAGTGTTTGTCATTGTCGTATTTCGGTTTGGAGGTTAGGGTAACCGGTTAACGTATGTATGTGACATTGAGACCCCGCCCCAAAGATAGTAATGCACCGATAACATCTTTGGTGGCTATAGGCGATGGTTGTCTCTTTCCATCACGAGAGAAATAAGGTTCTTTGCAATCTTATGATATAAAAAAACACTTAAATTAGTTAAGATTGGATAAGAAAGGTTGATTATGTAATTATATTCTAACATTCAATTGACTGCCCCATAGTCTAGGTATTAGCCTAGCCTATTCGGCTCGGATTGATCGCCGAGTAGACAACTCTGATTGCAATTTTTCGAGGTTTTTCTCAAAAAATCAAATCTCAGTAGCGGCTTTGAGTCTTGTGGTGGTATGTTAATGCCTCAGGGTCTCAGATGATCACGTAAAGCTGTCAATGCCAGGCATTGCTAGAAAAGGTGTTAGGATTTAGTCAGATAAAATGCTGCTGGGTCATTCTTCGATCGTAATATATTTTCAATGATTTGGTGAAAAAAATAAAAACCTCGTGGCACAACAAGTGATCAGTACTAGAACTGTTACTTGATTCAAATCTTTGATATCGGTGTAAGAGGCATCCTTGTATTATTAATATTTAGGGAGATATTCGAAAATTTTAAATATGCTTGCTGAGGATAATGACAACTTTTTGATGATAATGACGATTTAATTAGGATAAATGACTTTTGTTGAGGATAATGATTTTACACCTGTTTTATTGCACTTATCATTGAAATAAAACAAAATATTAAGAATCAACATAATTATATTTAGTCGTAAAATCACGCATTGATAAACACAAACATAAATTCTTGTGTAATTAATATAATTTAACAATATAATGTTAATCAAAAAATTACATATTGATGAACAGAAATATAACTTCTTGTATATAATTAAAATATAACAATATTTTTATTATTTTTCAATTGTTATATCCTGCATCACATTATATTAACTAATAACTATCAGCTCAAAGAAATAAAATCGAAATAGATAACACTTAACATTGTTAAGAGTATAACACTGGTTAAATAGGAAGAAAGGATATTTGTTTTTCTGAGATTTGGATCGCGGCTCTCTTCTTTATGTGTCCTAGATAATGAAACGACAGGATTTGGATTAATATTCTCAGTGTACTTACAGTTATTATTTGGGATATGGTTTCTATTATACCTATGGATATACTTTTCATCGATATTACAATCAAAACAACTAGATTTGATTGTAATATCGATGAAAAGCTCGTCTGCGTTCCTGCGGAGCGTTCCTGCTGAGCGTTTCTGCGCTCCCGAATAGGAAGCTACGTGAGTTATGTTCTGAAATTGGAAATCTGGTTAAATCTTCTAAAACTAAAAACAAAGCGAATTCCTACATTCTGTAAAGGCTCGAGTTTATTCAGGCCTTCTTCTGTGATATCAAGATAGCAAATATCAGCATAATCTAATAAAGGAAAGATTTATGTTTGCACTAAAATAACTCTAGTCTTAAAAGGAAGAAATCTTTGCAAACGTTTGATAGCATGAAAGGTGGAATGAACTTTTTTGCATACTTCTGATATATAAGCATTCCAAGGGAAATCTTCACTTATAATTTGACCTAAATTTTTAGCTGATTTGCTATACAGTATAACACTGCTGCTATATACGAGATCAGGAACATTAGCATTTGCACTACCTATAATTAAAAACTGTAACTTTTGGGATTTACTAATAAACCAGATGACTCCGCTCATGAGTGAATACGCGACAGATCCTCATATATAGCGCTGATTGCCTCAAGAACATCCGGAGCAGAGAAAGGACGATACGATTGCAGATCATCCGCATATGATCCGCATCCGCATATGATGATGACGAATGAAAACTGGAGGACATGGCATTGGATGTTATGTTGATAAACACGAAAAATAGGAGTGGAGCTAGAACACCCCCCTGTGAAATACCAACTGTTAATTTACTAAAACCTGAGAAAGAATCCTCGAAATGAACACACTGAGAACGATCTCGGAGATATGAGTCAAACCAGGATACAGACTGAGGGGAAAGATTCAGCGAACGAAGAGTACCAAGCAGCACATCAAAGTCCACAGAGATAAAATCGTTACTGAAGTCAAAGAAAACCAATAAAGTAGGTTGTTTATTACCAATAGCATGTCTTATGTCATCAGTGACTTTAACAATAGCAGTAACAGTACTGTGCCCCGAACGGAAACCAGATTGATACGGATTGAACAAATTACTATCCTGCAGGTAAAGGCTAAACTGCGTGTCCAAAATCTTGGACAAATATGGAAGAATTGATATTTAGAGAAATTAGTAGGAGCTGAGACTTTAGAAAAAGGAATGACGTGAGCTGTCTTCTAGGCTTAAGGAAAAGTGCCAGAAAAAAAGGAAAAATTGATAATATATGTTAGGACGGGGAACAGTGAAGCCACCATGCGCTAACTGATATTGTCGTTGCCGATGGCATAGGAAGAGATACATTTAATGTGTTTGGCAAGGGCAATTACTCCTAAATGGTTGGCAATTCTGAAAGATTCGCTTCGGCTGGTCTTTTAGTTTCTTAATTAATCTTTCCATTGTTTTATTTTATAGTAGAGGGGGCCAATGAGCAAAGGTACTGCACCTGATGGTAAAAGCAGTACCTTTGTACATCTGCAATACCAGGGGTCTTGCAGATGCGTTGTCGGCTTTTTAAAAATGAGTAAGCTCGTTTCTTGAAGGTCCCCAAGTCGTAATTGATTCCATAAAGGAGTAGTGCGAGGCAAACAGTGCCGACAAAGGCGCACTGTTGTGGTTTTCCAGGCATCGAGGTGGTGAGGATGGAACTTTAAATTTTGACGCGATGTCCGATAGTGGAATTTAACGGCAGGAATTAAGCCGAACAATCGTCGGAACACTCCCCATTATGATTGCGGTAAAAGATGCAGAGCGAACCTACATCTCTGCGCAACGCCAAAGAGTCAAGCCAATTAGAAATAGCCTGGTCGTCGACGATTCGAACCGCTCTACGTTGAATGCAATCAAGAGGAAGAAGCTAGTACTGAGGAGCTCCGGCCCAAAGGTGGGAGCAGTACTCCATGTGAGGTCGAATTTGGGTCTTGTAAAGTTGGAGGCGATGGACTGGGATAAAGCTTTACTCTGCTGAGTACACCAAGCTTATTGGGGGCTAAGTTAGCCTCTCCTCCCAAATGACTGCTGAAATGAACGTTGTTCGATATGAGCGAGTCTTATTTTATATATGTTCTTATATAACTAGACGTAACCTAGCAAGCAAAAATCGCGCGGTGCAGCAATACTCGTCAGTTTACGCTTTTCTTTCTTTTTTTATATTCTGTCGCCTTCTCACTTGTTCTAAGGCTAGCAGTTCTAGATCAATAATCATTTGTTGATACCTTCGTTTCTGACACATTTTATATTGGACTTTACGATTCTCATAGGATTCCTTACTTCTAGGCATGCTGATTTTTTTCCCAAAACAACTGCAGAGACATTACGAAAAAAATTAATCAATTGATATACCAGCTTACTTTATTTTAATGGTTATATATGCTAATAATTGTATTGACGTCATTATTCTCAACGTTTGTCATTGTTCAAAATCCGCAAATCATTATTCTAACCCATACATCATTATTCTCAACAGTCATTTTCAGGATAATGATGTCAGCAATAATGACGAATTCCAGAAAACATCTCGAAATTTGTCTTAAAAGATTAGATACAGCTAATAAATATCTATGGGGAGTTATTTGCAGTTCGATACATAAATAAAGCCATGAATAAAATCAATGAACATATTATTTACCACGATAAAGTGAATAAGGAGAATGATTATAAAGATGACAAATTTCGAAGAACCATATTCAAGCTTACCTTGAGAGAAATATGACCTGTCCAATCCGTTCAAAGTGTGTGGCCTAACCGAAGAGTACCGAGGGGCATCCGGTAGGCACGAAATATGCCCCAAAATTGCAATCATCGTGGAAAAAATTTGAAAACTATTCCTGTTTTTACAATGACGCTTTTTTTGTGAAAAACTTTTGAAAGAGTGTTTTACTATTTTAGAATTAAGTTAATACTTTAAATTGTTAAGAAACGGAAACAATAGACCTTTAAATACAATTTTTTACTATAAATAATTTTATTAAGTGGTATTTGAATATTTTAGAAGACCAAATAGCCAAGAACAGGTGATCTGGACACGCGAAATAATGACGTTTTCAGTAGATTTTTGCGTTTTTTTGTTAATTAATTATAAGAAATGTTTTTCTTTTACTTGCTGATAGTTAAAAAAGTAATAATGGAATAGGAAAACATTGTTTTTCTTCATCGTAGTTATAACAGTAAAGAGAAAACTGCCTGGAACCGTATTATCCTCAACATTGAAGAATCACCCTGCTACTGGAATCACCACACATTGCACCAACCGACCGGTAAACTAAGGTCAACTAAAAAGTCTATGGACGGTTTACTCTGCTTATCCCGCAAGGAAACTGACATGATGGCACTTTACATCCAATTACTAAATAATGGTTATTTAAAAATTTAAACCGACTTCAAATAACAACTATACTCATATCACAAAAACTAGGTACTGAACTAAGACTGTTCCCTAAGTTGTACAGCTATACTTAATTTGAATTGAAGTTCTCGAGAAATTCGTGGAAAAAATATAAATATACAAACATGCTCACGAAATTTAGTATACATGTTTGACCGCCTAAATAGATCATCATATTCAAATATTATGCAATTCCCATTGATAGTTTTTTTTATATCAATGGCAATTCCAATATTATTACAAACATATCAAACTGATAACCTCTGTTTTTTGATCGGTTGAAAACTGACTAGAATTTTATTGAGCATTCCAAAAAATAACAATTTCATAAAATGTAGCGAAGTTTCGGGAACATTTATATCCAAGTGTAGACGAGGTTTATGCGATGAAATTGCACTGAAGCTGGTCACTTTGTATCTTTAATAAAAATTCCGGTCAGAGCAAATTATTAACATCCGCAATTGCGAATAAATGCTCTATAAATACGATTCTTTATAAAGAATGTTATTGGATGATGACGCAAACATCCTTGAGCACGGCCATCTATCTAAGAGGGCAAAAACAGAGCCTAATTGTTTTCTATCTGATAATATCTGTTTGTTTATACACGGAGAACACTGTCTTTACTTTGCAATTTTCCTGAATCGAGTCATTTTGATGTTAATAAAGAATGGAACTAATTCTTTTTTACTGGACTGCGCTAAAAATAGGTACGGTTATGTTTTTCAAGTGTATGTATAAAAAGTATCTTCACGCCCGTATCCACGAAGAGATGGACAGAGGTACACAACCAGTGAAAGCAAGATTAGCCGCAGATACTACTTATAATCCCACATTGTTATTTGTGGCAAGCCTGTCGCCAACCGAGTACTTATCCCCGGGCAACGTTGATTTTATCAGAAATATGTAAAAAAATACATTTTTGGATTGCCCGACCCGGGTATCGAACCCAGGATCTCATGTGGCTAAAACAGATACTGGACCACAAGACCACAGAGGTGAGAGATTATATGCCTATTTATGTAATATGTGTGTAGTTTTCGCACGCTATATCCTAAACGGTGGATTTAAACTCGAGAGGAGTCATTAGATTTGTCTTAACTGTGAGAGTGACATAGGACATAGGCTATATAATTTTTACCAGACCTTACACTACAAGAAAAATTACGTTTTTCAGATCGGGTCGCAGTCAGAGATGTTGTTTTTATATCCGTACATTTCCACTACACTTGACTATGAAAACCGACAGTTTACAGACCAAGTCGTATAACAAAGTTAATCAGACTGTGCGCATCACATATTAACCCAATTTGCGCTAATCCACATATTAATACGTGAAGCAAGAACTTTGTACCCTATTCACGAAAATTACGCGAACGGTGGAGTTTGAAATTTAGCACAGTTAAAGTTTACATTACGGAGGACTGCAAAAATATAATACTTTTAAATAATATGCTTCTTTAAATCATTAGGTAGCAAACAAGCAGACGGTTTAAAAAACGATGACCAGCGAGTAAAACTACTGTGTCCGAAGAATCGTGAATAAATATAACATATAATAAATGATGATTGACGAGCTGCGAGCCAGGCTCGTCGATAATCATGTAAAACCGCGGTACATTGCAATGATACACCGGCAAGGAACAGTCTACTAATTACGGGCCAATAAAATAAGGCTTTAAATAAGGGTGTTACTGGTATCCATTAATCGCTGGCAACCGTCAAAGCCGGAAAGGCTTTTAGATGTTCGATTCACTCGGATTATAACGCAATGAAATTTATTTATTTAACATTATAAGATAGTATTTTATGTAAAATCTGCAAAAATAATTTACCTCATAGGTTTTTCCCACGACTTCAGATGCGCAATAAGAGACAATGGGCATAAATAACGATTACAGAACATCGTATTTGTAAAAAAAAGCTTGCTAACTCTTTTGTGCTAGCGCCAGGAAGTGTAAATAATAAATGATTAACTTATAGTATGTGTTTTTAATTTTGATTTTTATAGTTTTGTCGAAATGACAATAGCTTATTTATAGCCGGGAAATTACCACGGAATTACGACAGTAGCGATACTCGGGCTCTATTCCCATAACAAAACCTCAATAGAATCGCTTAGGGCTTTTAAGTTATTCTTTTTACACATTACACTGTTATATGACGCGACGTTGTATCATGTTTGCGTGTGTGGGGGCTTTGATTTACCTAAACGTTAAACTAAACGCTTTGATTCGAGCGATCGTCAAAGTCAACAATTCGAGAGATATATTTGGATTTCCAATCTAAGTAGTGTCGCGTAAGTTGTAAGTTATTTCAGAAGTTAAAAATGCTGAAATATCGTGACCACGAAACACAGAATACATGTCAAATATTTGTGTTAGAACTCGCACAAATAAAAGGATTAACTTGTATTATAGAAATACAAACAAATTTTTGACTGGTTCTTTGAATTTTACAGACAATTAACCTCAATTACACAAGACGCTCAATCAACCACAATCACATAAGATGCTCATTAATAATTACCAATTAAATTACTTCACCAAAACATACCAAGTGCATTAAAAAACCAGATTATTTACAAGCAGCTATTAGTGAGCTTAGCGTTACACTAGGTATAATTGATGTTATTTGCCTTTCTGAAACTTTTCTTAAGCAAGGTTCTAAAATAAATTTTAAACTTGACGGTTACACAATGGCATCTCATTCTTCTCGTCATAATCAACAATCAAGAGGTGGAACTGGTATTTTAGTGAGAAATGAACTTGATTTTAAAATGCTAGATTTACAAACACGCTTACCATTTTCCTTTGAATGCTGCGTTGTTGAAATTAATTTTTTATTTAATTAAGTCAATTATTAACTAATAATAATTTGTATTTATCGTACTCCCAGCTCTAATGTTGAATATATTCTTAAGAAGACTAAGATAATAAAGTATATCAATAGGATCAATATATGGATCGATACAGAGTATTGATTCATAGCGATCCTGAATATCGATACAAAGAACCTGGACTGAACATCCCTATCTCAAAGAAAGTGCACAGGGAGCAGCGAATACAATACCGTAACGATTGGCGCTTATAATCCGCTGCCGCTGTTTTTAGTATCTCGCTGATTCCAAGACCCCGGCCTTACTGTTTGAAAAACAAGTTTTACTAAATTGTTTCTTTATTTTATCAGGGCTAGGTTTTTCGTGTTTTAAATGTGATAATGTGGTCTAAAGGTGATGTCATTTACCATAAATTCACATTCGTGATTCGTGGCAATTACGCACTTTTTGTTAGCACTTAAATCTAATTTGTATAGGTGTGACTGCTTTATTTCTGATTTAATTGTCGATGGCTACTTGTTTTTTTAAACATTGGAGATAAAAATTTGTATTTGTACGGTTTTGTATTCATTAAAACCATATATATAGTAGTAGATGACGCCAATGCCTATATAAAAAGTTGAAAACAGACACGTTTGGTTTTTCATAGATGAAAGAAATACAGACGTTTTCTAATTAGATATTTGCTCTGCGATTGACACCATTGTATAAAAAGCAATGAATCTAATGTTCAGTAGCGCCTCACGGTTTCGTCACGGCCGCTTCCGGGCTTGTAAATCGTAAATCACTATGTTTATTTTTAATTTTCAAAAATAGAAGTCGTAAGGTGCGATGTCTAGTCTGTGAGGGGGATACGTCATCTGTTCTATATTTCATCGTATTCAATTTATAATTATAATATATCTTAGCGAATATTCAGACGTATTATCGTGGTGAAGGGCAGTATTGATTCATGGACGGTATTCGCGGGATTGGAAGAACTCCGGGCAAGCTACTATTTACCTATTAATTTGCAGTCAATAACTTTTGGTTTTCAAGAAATACTATGTATTCAATGTTTTGATTTCTAGAAACAAGAAAAAAACATTTTTATGCGGTTTAGTTTTTTGCTTACTTTTCCAATTTTGGTCGACAAGTCTTAACTGAAAAGACCCATTCTGTCGACATACATTTTTTCTGGTTTAAAGCAGTACATAGATTTTTCATTAACTACCTCAGTATTAAACACAACTAGTAACAGTCCTTACTCAGGAAGTCTAGTGATTCGGTGTCGGTGTTGACCACATGAGGTCCCGGGTTCAATTCCCGGGTCATGCAATTCAAAATGCGTTTTTTCAGTTTTCTGATAAAACAACTTTGCCCGGGATTGGAAAAGTTCCCAGTTGGCAATAGGCTTGCTACCTATCACATTGTAGGACTAAGTTATCTTCGGCTAGCTGTGGATGCACTGGTTGTACCTCTGCCTGCCTCTTCGGGGATACATACATGAAGATATTTTTTTTGCAAAATATCGGAGTTATGCCATAAAAACTTTTTTCAAAATTTTTTGTTAACGATAACTCCCGAACGGATGAACCGATTTTGATGACATTATCGGAGTACAAAATTATTTTTTTTTTATGTCATAAGATAGCAAACAAGCAGATGGGTCTCCTGATGGAAAGAGTCAACCATCGCCTATAGACACCAAAGATGTTAATGGTGCGTTGCTATCTTGTGGCGAGGTCTAATGCCACATGCATAAGTTTACCGGCTACCTTACCCTCCAAACCGGAACACGACAGCGACAAGCACTGACGCTATTGCGGCAGGAATAGGTAAGGCGGTGGTACCAGACCCGGGCGAGACAATGCAGAACTCTACCACCTAGTAGCCACGATGGTAGTGACTCGATAGCCAATCGGTCGCCTTTTACGACCTGCCTGGCAGAACGGCAGTTGGCCTATTCTTCAAAGGAGGCCGGGACCAACACGGCGAAAAATATCTGAGTTATGTCATAAAAAAACTTTTTTCAAAATTTTTCGCTAACGATAACTCCCTATCGGATGAACCGATTTTGATGAAATTTGTAGTATTTGACACAGTTTTTTAAGGATAAGCGCTGTTTAGATTTTGTACATTAATAGTAGGTACATTAATCTGGAAGTTATTTAAAAAAAAACATTGTCTCGCCGAATTTTTGGAGTTTTTCAATATATCTTAAAATCTCCTAAGTCGAATCAGTTCAGATTTTAGGAAGTTTGGCAAAATCTAATTGAAGCCGTCAACCACGTTTCGATCGGTGAAGTCGTTCAAAAGGCAACTTCCCTACACCTTAATCAAAATATGTGGCTTGGCCGTTTCGTTACTAATAGAACTATTGTATTACTAGCTGACCCGGCAAACATTGTTCTGCCAACTTTGTGTCTACTTTTCCGTTTTTTTCTACATTTTTTCACCTTTTAAACCTAACCTGAACCTCCATGAATATTTTAAAACCAAAATTAGCGAAATCGGTCCAGCCATCATTTATTTATTAAAATGTAAAATGTATGCACAATTTCAGTACAATGGATGACTTAATGCCCATTGGCATTCTCAACCAGTCAACCACAAGTAATAGCGAAAAAATTAGGGTGCAAGCTGATAATTAAAATGTATAATACCTATAATATATAATGGAAAAAATATATAAATCTATACATATAATAAAATCGTAGGAAAATCAAAACTGTACATTGAATATTTTTTTAAAAGAATACTTGTGACGTCATCCTCAATCGATATTAAAGCCAAAAATATAGTTTTTAGAATTTTTTGTCTGTTTGTCTGTATGTACGTCCGGGGTAAACTCAAAAAGTACTGCATGGATTTACTTCAAATTTTGCATGAATATTACTAACAGGTTGGATCAACATATAGGCTACATATTATCACGTTATCACCTACGAGGGAGGTAACCAAGTGTGTATGGAGTAAACCAAGTCCGCGCGGACGAAGTCGCGGGCAACAGCTAGTATATAGATAAACACAAAGATTATAATAAATATCATATAATAAAATCCAATAGGTATGAGAAATAACCTCTAAATAAGAAATTGTTGTAATTGCACAAAGCTTTGGGACGATGGACGCAAGTGCGGCTCCAGCATAACAGAAATTTTTCACTTTACGTCCATGTGACGGTAGCGAAACGTCCAAGTCACACATTTGGACTAAGGTGTGAAGTTTGTGAAGTTAGGGCTTGTAGAGTGAGGGCGTGTAGAGTTAGAAGCTTGGTTCTACATGAGATCTGATATCTTTTCGACAGTGCAAACCATATAGTCGTGTCATGGCAACATTTTACATGAAAATGTTATTGGTGGGATAAAATTAGAGCTTGTATTTAAAACTATGTGCCATTAGCCCCATAAAGCAGAGTCTCTCTCTCTCAACTTTATTGCCAGGGTTTTTACTGCTTTATTATTCAATAAATATTCCGTAATTTACACCATCTCCTTTGCAAGATATTTTTGATTAAAACACATACAACAATAAATTCAAATGAATGAAAGATCGTAATCGTATGCCAAGAAAAGTTTACAAAACACTAGTGAGAATTATTCACCATCTTCGCTATGCTAAAGAGCGCATTCCGTTACATGCAACATTCAATAAAAGATTTTGTAAACTCGAAATGTTCGCATGTTATTAGTGAGTTTCATTTCAAATTCCATGTTTTTTTATTATTATCACGCATTGCTATTTAACTAAATACACGTATTGTCGTCGCAAAGATATTTTGGTCAACGCAAACAATTTCTAGGCTTATATAGCGTATTCACTGGCTAAAGTGCCTATAGTCACCAAAGTTGTTAATTGTACGTTGCTATCTTGTGGCGAGGTCAAATGCCACATGCATTCGGCTTCTTTACCCTCCAAACCGGAACACGACGGTGACTAGCACTGACGCTATTGCGGCAGGAATAGGTAAGGCGGTGGTACCAGACCCGGGCGAGCGAATGCAGAACTCTTCCGCCTAGTGGTCACGATGATAGTGACTCGCATAGCCAATCGGTCGCCATTTGTGACGTGCATGACAGGACAGCAGTTGGCATATTCTTCAAAGGAGCCCGGGACCAACACAGTCTACCGATTTCATTTTAGGTCACGATGACGGATAACGAAACTTACGCCATCGGATTTATAGACGTTATGTTATTATTCCCGTTATCTTCAAAGATGAAAGAAAGATCCAAAACAATTAAAATTAGGAGTACCTACATTTTTCCACGTTTTTGATCTTTGACTGTTTTCTTATAATTTATAATTACTCTTGTTGTCGCGATATTAATGACTTCAAGTACGAGACACAGTTAAAGCATTTGGACCGATTAAGCTCAAATTTGACGTAAAGACTTCAGAAGAATTCTTGAAAAATTAATTCTTGGCTTTTCTTTATTTAGAATTAGAAGAATTTTTGAAAAGTTAATCCTAACAGGAATAAAACCGATTTTCGTGTGATCAAAGATGAGCAAAATAGATAGTTTATATTAGATTAAGGCACACAAACTACCCTACTAATATTAATTAAACTGTAATATCACAATTACGTTATAGTTACAAATAAAGATACATATTATATAATGTACAAAAAATATTTCAAATTACAAAAAGTATAAGAGATTGGTGTTTAAGGAGCAATTAATTTTTACAGTTTTATTTCACATTTTTAAATTAAATTACTGGTTTGTCATACAATTTCGGGAAGTTTATTATTAAAGCTTATAAATTTCCCTATAATGGAGTTACTTATTCTTAAAAATATTTTTTAAAGTTTTTCCAAGCACAGGATAAGTGTTTAAGCGTATGTGCTTAAACACTTATCCTGTGCTTGGAAAAACTTAGTTACTTATTCATATTTATTCCTAAATAAATATTATAACGGATGTGGCGTTAAATTTCATCTATCAGGACATTAAATAAGAGTATTTAGTAACAATACGACTTTATAAACAGTCACGGGAGCGCAAAATACGATAGTCCTTTCACACAGGACGTTTGGACAGCTTGACAAAACGATGAGGATGAGGCACGGACGGAAAAATTGTACAACCTACGTTATGTATTCATGGCGGATTTAAATTTTATGTTATTAAGTCATATTACAGGCAAATGCTATTTGAGTAATTTTTACATAATATAATAACATAGCAAACAAGCACATGGGTCTTCCGTTAAAAAGAAACAATCATCTTTTATAGACACTAAAGATGTTAATGATGCGTGGCTATCTGTGTGGTAGTGTGTTAATGACATATGCATAAGTTTATCGGCTACCGCAACCTCTTATCTGGAACACGACAGCGAATGCACTGACGCTATTGAGGCAGCAATAGGTGATACTAGACCTAGGCGAAACAATACATAATTCTACCACCTAGTAGGTAAGATGATGGTAGTGACTCGTATAGCCAATCGTTCATCTTTCAGGAACCTGAAATTAGCAACTATTTTAAGATCGTCAGGGGCGAAATTCTCCGCTACAATTTTTCGAATTACATCTACCAGGGTGATCGAAATTCTTTGAAATTCAGCCTGGCTCTTCTGTAGGATGGCCTTGAGATATCCTGGCACAAATTATAGCGGGGCAACAATTAGAAAAAAAATAGCAATGTATCAAAATTGAAAAATTAAAATCGGACTTTTTTTACTTTAAAAGCTGCTAGCATGCTCAGAATCTTTCGAATTTCGGCCTGGCTCTTCCCTAGAATGTCCTAGACATATTCTGACCAAAATCACCGCAGAGAAACCATTGTAATTTTTTTTCAATGTATGAAACTTGAAAAATTCAATTTTTCGGTGGTTCTTTTGCTTTTAAAGTCTGCGGTCTGCAGCATGCTCTGAGTAATTTGAAATTCGCTTCGGCCCTTCTCTAAAATGACCTTAAGATTTTCTGGCCTGAATCGCGGCGGAGCAACCATTGTAGTTTTTTTTTTCAAAGTATGAAACTTGAAAGATCAAATTTTTCGGAGTTTTTTTTTTGCTTTTACAGCCGCCAGTATGCTCGGAGTACTTTAAAATTCGGCCTGGCTCTTCTTCAGAACGTCTTTAAGATATTCTGGTCTGAATCTGGTTTTTTGGTCGGCAACGACCAGCAAAAGTTGAAAAAAATATTTGAAGACTTGTCTAAGTTAAAAGAAAGTTAGACAAAAAGATTTAAATAAAATGTGTAGAACTTATAACTTTACATTACATTTTACAAAAATGTTATTTTATATGACTTTTTTCCTCCGGTCAAAATTTTTACTAAGATTTTTTAAAATTTACTTTTTTCTTAAACTTAAAAACCTCTCTAACTCGGTTAATTTCAACCGTAGGAAAAAAGTTATATAATTTTAAGATGTAAAATTACAAGTTCTACGCATTTTATTTTAAACGTTTTTGTCTATCTTTTACAGTTTTTGATGAATTACAAAAAAAAGCACTTTAATATCTTTTTTCAACTAATGCCGGTGGTAGCCGACCAAAAAATCTTTACATATTGTTTTTATATAATTGAGATTACATTATATCCAAAACACAAAAGAGAGTGACAATTTTGATTAAAAACTTTATTTTACTGAAGTATTATAGACAAATTGTTGACATAATTATGTTACTACGTATGTAGGTTGTTGATAACCTTTCCTATTCGACCCGCTTACAATTATTTACGCAGTGATTAAACATAGTGCGTTACAACTGATAAGTGTACCTAAACTATATATTAATACGTTAAACAAAAATTTTGTACCGCTTCTTAAGACAATTACACAAACGGTAGAGTATCTATATACTAAGAAGTGTATTAAAAATGTATTATCTATACATCTACACAAATAAATAAAATTGGAGTGTCTGTTTGTAATATTAAAATAACCTGTTTTAACTAAATGCATATAGATGAATACACGTTACGTACATACCAAAATAACACTTTTTTGCGATTTTTGTCTGTCTATCCGTCTGGATAAGGAGTAATTTAGGCTACTTTTTTTAATTTCCACACGGACGAAGTTGCGGGCATAGATAGCATATCATAAGTTAGCAAACAAGCAGATGACTCTACTGATGGAAAGAGATAACCATCGCCTATAGACATCAAATATGTTTATGGTGCGTTGCTGTCCTTGTTTTACGGGGTTTTACGGCAGGTTACCGAAACACAAATAAATTTTAACAAGCAATTAATCTGTGTTTAACAGAACATTTGCTTGTAAAAATGATAATTGATGGTAAACACTGGTAATTGCTTGTTAAAATTAATTTGCATTTCGGAAACCACCCTCCAAACCGGAACACGACAGTGACAAGCACTGACGCTATTTCGGCAGGAATGCGTAAGGCGGTGCAGTGGTACCAGACCCGGAATACACAATGCAGAACTTTACCACCTAGTAGCCAAGATGTTATGGACTAGCATAGTCAATCGTTCGCTTCTTACGAACTGCCTGGCAGAACGGCAGTTGGCTAACGGTTCTTTAAAGGAACCCGAACCAATCAACACAGGGATATATATATATATATATATATATATATATATATATATATATATATATATATATATATATATAATATATATATATATATATATATATATATATATATATATATATATATATATATATATATATATGTATGTATGTATATTATTACGTGAAGCAAAAATGTTGTACGTTTTATTACCCCGCATTTACACATTCGTGCTCTCTATTTCTCTATTCGCCTCGTCACTCGACTAACCATTCGTATCGTTTACCGTTGCGAACTAACTGTTCACACATTCGTGGGTTAATCATTTTGACATTCGCACACGGACATGGAGGACGTGAAAATAAAGGAGGCATGCGCGCTACATCTATTGAGTATATTGAGTATATATATATAATTATTTAGATTTGCTGCGTAAAAAAGAGATCTCATAAAATTCCATAATAGTTAATATACGGATCCATGCATCGTTTTTCTTTTGTCTGTTTTTATGATTGCGATGTTTTGGGTGTCTAATAATAATAATGCTGGACAAATTACACAAATCAATCGAACCACAAAGTAAGCAAATTATTTGGTTGTGTTATGGGTGTTGGTTCAACGATACTAATACATAGAAATACATACATAAATACTGTTACGTACATAAGAAAACACCCAGACCCAGAAATACAAACATCTATGCTCATCACATAAATGTTTGTCGCTGTCGGGAATCGAACCGAGCCCCATTCGGTTTGTAGTTAGGTTCGCTAACCACTCAACCATCGGGACGGTCAAATGAGCTTATCCTTTTGATAAAGTTCTAGGAATCCTAAAATTCGTACTTAACTCCACTCCATTTTGTCTACACATCCTGTCGGGTCGGGCGCTAGCTGAACACTGAATGCAGGCGTATGTGTTTTCCATTCGTGCCCTTTGATTAGAGTCCAAAAAATCGCGACGCGACGCGAGCGCGCGAATCGCGAAGCGAGGCACGAGGCGAATAGCGAGCGCACCGTTTACACATGTGTGTTCGTGATTCGCCTCGCCATTCGCCTCGCTATTCGTACGAATGTGTAAATGCAGCGTTAAAATAATGTGCGCGAACGGTGGAGTATGAAATTTGGCCCAGTTAAAAGTTTACATTGCGGAGGACTGCAAAAACCTAATATTTTTATACAACGTGCATTAGAAATACATAAAATTAATGGATATAAACATTACACACACTATAGGTGTTCGTGTAGCCTAAATGATAATATACACATATTATGTAATATTTTCTTTACGGCTGGCTAGTCTGTTGTCACAATTAGAAGAGACTTTATTAAACTTGTTGTTGTGACTAAACAGTCACAGGTCGAATTTCGACCACAGGGCGATCGCCAATTAAGTATAAAGAGGTTAAATTTGTAAGATTAGATGTAAGATTCAATTTTCTACTACGCTTACCGGCGTCATAAATAAATATCATCACGCCGGTTTCTTTGTGAGGTTGGCAGACTGTACCGAAATTAAATTGAACAGATTCGTCAGTTTTTTTGGCTGTTATGTGGTGATACCCAATGAACGCCGCATTCGACGTTGTTTGTTAGCTACACTTTAATATAAAAAACTGCAAAGTGTGAGTCGTGCTCGCGCACGAAGGGTTCCTTATCATCATCTATAAAAAAACGGCAAAAAATCACGTTTGTTGTATATTGCCGCTCTTAAATATTTATTTTATTTCAATTTAATTATTCAGTGTTAAAGTGAATATAATATAATTATATATTCTGTGAACATTTCAAGCGTATTCTGTGAATAATTCCTGCCGCAATAGCGTCAGTGCCTGTCACCGTCGTGTTCCGGTTTGAAGGGTAAGGTAGCCAGTACACTTTGCACGTGGCATTAGACCTAGCTAAAAGATAGCAAAACACTATTAAAATATTTGGTGTGAATAGGCGATGGTTTACTCTCCATCAGGAGACCCATCTGCTTGTTTGCTATCTTATGATTTAAAAAAAACACAAAATCCTTAATAATTTAGGGTCCTGGCCTTTTTACTCAAATGTCCGGCCAAACTGGCTTGTTTGTCCGGCTTTTAGGTTTGATGACCTGGCTACTCTATCCGCGACATTCATTGTTTATTGCTTTGCTTTTATGTAGCATGATTAAATAACATAAATAAAAATAAAACTATTATCAATCAGAATAACCTAACATTAACAGAAAACGTTATTTGCCTTACCCATACTATCTGCTTGTTATCTTATGCTATAAAAAACTAAAGTATTTATTCAGTGATTGTAATATCATTTTAAAATTAAGAGGAATTACTACAAACTGTCGCTTGGGATTTCCATATGGGTTTTTACTTTTAGTAATGTACCAATTCCGTAAACATTTAGTTTTATTAAATACGGTAGATTATAAAATACAACTTGTTTTAAAATATCTGTCAAACAAAATCATCGCGTACTGGGATGGCATAAAGTTTAATTTCTATAAACATTAGATGATTCGGATTGATAGTAGTTTTATTTTTATTTGCGTTTATTTATTATGCTGCACTACAGAGAAACAGACTAATGTGGACCGTATGTCGCGGAGATGAGCATACGTTTTTTTAAATATCATATAAGACAGCTAACAAGCAGATGGGTTTCCTGATAAAAAGAGTCAACCATCGCCTATAGACACCAAAGATGTTAATGGTGAGTTGCTATCTTGTGGCAAGGTTTAATGCCACATGCATAAGTTTACCGGCTCACTTACCTCCAAACCGGAAGATAGCTAACAGAGAGCTTTCCAGACTCTTTCGACAACCATCGCCTATATGCACCAAAAATGGTAATGGCGTAACGCTACGCGTGTGGCGCCCTTACTATTTGAACCGGAACATGACAGTGACGAACATAACGCTATTGTGGCAAGAATAGATAAAGCGTTCGTTTGGATTCGGATTTGTTCGTTTACAACTAAGTAAGTAGTCATGGTGGTAGCGACACGCCTAGCCAATCGTTCGCCTTTTACGAATTGCCTGGCAGACTCGTAGGTGGTCAGAATAGTATATTCCTGGCAGAATAGTTCAAAGGGGACTCAGACCAAAACTGAAATCTGATCTATATCAATATTATAATGAGAAAAGGTTTGTTCGTTTGTTGTATCCCGTATTGGTACGAGCATTTTTGAAGAATTGATCTGCCGTTGTATCAGGCAGGCCGTAAAATGCTACCGAGCGTGTCACTACCATTGTGATTACTGGGTAGTAAAGTTCCGCAACATCTCGCTGGGGTATTTGGTACCACCGTCTTACTTATTCCTGCCGCAATAGCGTCAATGCTTGTAATGGTCGTGTGCTTCAAACCGGAGAAGGGTAAGGTAGCCAGTAGACTTTTCCATTCAACCACACGGATAGCAAATGCACCATTCAAATCTTTTGGTGTCTATAGGCTATGGTTCCTCTTGACGGATGGCTGTCCGGATGGTTCATCAGGACAGCCATCTGCTTGTCTGCCATCTAATGATATAAAAAAATAGTAGTGGAAAAATGTTAAAGCTACAAAACAGATTTAAAATAAATCTTTCAACATTTGAAACTTTATTTGAAAGCTACCTAATTCAGAAGTAAGTCTAGGCATATTTTTATTAAAAAAATGGGGATTTCTTCCCGCTACGGTAGATAAAGAAGTTACTGATTTTGCCCCGATTTTCGAAAATCGAGTTTTCACCAGATGTCCACGTTTTAAAATCCTAGGAACCTTTTCCGATTATTTCAGGATGGCGTTAGTATGTATGTATGTGTGTATGTAAATATCTCATAAGTTTTTTATCGGCTGGACCGATCGAAACGCGGTTAATGGGGTTCGATTGGATTCCGCTCAACTTAGACTTCCTGAAGATATGAACCAAATCGGCTAAGGAGATTTTGAGAAATTTTGAAAAGCTACAAAGATATTTTGGCGAAATAGCCTTTATTAACGTAACTTCCAGATTAATGTACCGATTAAGTACAAAAACCAATCAGCTCTATTAATCAAAAAGCTGCGCCCAATCCATAAATTGCATCAAAATCAGTTCATCCGTTTGGGAGTAACCGTTGACGAAAATTTTTGAAAAAACTCTTATTTCGACATAACTTAGATTTTTTTTAACCAATATTTTTTTAGTATCCTATGATATTTTGTACTAAAAAAACTACATCAAATGCCGTTTCAAAATACAAAATCAAATCTAATATTCAAAAGTTAAAGCTTTTCACATTAAAATTACGTTGTCTTTTTGTTTTTTTAAAACTTTGGAATGCGAACAACGCGTCTATACTTTTTTATATCAATGCCCATCAGGTAGTAAATTTTAATTTAAAAACAAACATGTGAATCTTTGTCACAAGATCACGAATTTTAGATCGGTATGTACCTATGTACCTAAATCTATTGCGTTGTCGTGGTAGAGGGCTAAACATTAACCCATAATTAGAATTCGAAGTCATTTCACAAGGTTAATTATAGCGGTTACCGGGTTTTGGACCATTAAGGCGATAGGTAATGCCAAACTACGAAATAGACACCTTTTTGAAAGCCTACTACTGCTAACCGATTGGTCCAATAATTAAAAAAAAAAATGCATTATACGTATAATATAATTAAGTTTAAATTTTAAGTTCGTTTTTTCAAATTTTATTGTTATTTTTGACGGAAAAAAATCGAATATCTTTCTTATTTTTACACAAAAAATTGCTTATAACTTCCAAACTACTGTAACGATTTTGATGATTTTTTCTTTTTATTACAGACAATTTATTGCTTTAAAAAATTTAAGTTCAAAATTTTACAAAATCATTATAGTGTGCTATTAAATCAATAAAAACCTTATTATTTAATTCGCGGACAGCGCTCGCGTCGAAAGTCAGTCTCCCGGTAGCGTTCATACGGGGAGGCTGTGTCGCATGTTAGCATGCTCCGCTCTCCATATTCGAGTCAAAGAGTAATAGTACAGATAGAACGTTTGGCACAATAGTAAGATTGTGCCGTTTGGAAATTGAAGATTTCGTTTACGCTTGGATGTTTTTTTATAGTAGATATGAGCTTGGACCGAGAAGTCTGTTTTTTTTTTACAGATGTTGTTCTTATGATATAGACAAGGAATAAGAAAGGATTTTTTTTAATTCATCCCCTAAGATGGTGAAATAGGGGGTGAAAGTTTGTTTGAAACTCTGTCATTTTTGAGTTATTACAACTCAAATAGAATGATATGCCGTAATTAAATTATCCTTTAACTGAAAAAAAATTAAATATAAATTTAATATTTTTTGAAATTCTAGCCTATAGAGAGGTAAAAAGAGGCTTTAAAGTTTGTATCATAAATGAATTGTTTATTTATTGCATTACTATAAAATCTAAATTATTTTAATTTAGTATTTATGATTTTTAATACAATTAAGAAGTACGAATTTTTGGATTTTTTTAGTACTTATGCTCTTCAATCGAAATTGAAGAAACATGCATGTAATGTTCGAAGTTTCATCCATTAAAGGAGTAAAAGTGTGTGTTACAATTTATATGAAAAATCAAAGGTTTATGGTGAAAATAACTTGAAATTCGGCACTTATAATCTTCAACACAATTTAAGAATCATATGTTTGGGGATTTTTAAAATTTTATTCCTTAAAGGGTATAAAAAGCATTGATGTTTGTATAAAAAGTAGATTGTTTATTGTAGAATATTGTAGAAATTATTTAAAACTTAGTATTTATGATTTTAATACAATTAAATGAATACGAGTTTAAGGTTTTCAAATGTCATCTCTTCAAAGAATGAAAAAAGTGGTAAAGTTTGTAGAAAAAATAAAATATGTTTAATCAAAATCTCTTCAAATTTATTAGTCATGATCTTTAATTCAATTAAATAAACGTGCATGTAAGGATGCTGTGAGTTTTATCTCTTAAAGAGGTAAAAGAGGGTATTAAAGGGGCTGAAAGCTAGTACTTTATAAATAGTTTTGTTTGCGAGTAGACGCTGAATAATATTTTGAGACTATTTATGTTTACGCTTTCCTACGTTTACGCTTGAATGTTTTATTAGCTAGAGATAGATAAGTATTTTGTCAATATTTTGTATAAATGTACAAAAATAAATAAAAAATAAAACATATAAACAACGAAGATAATTCAAGCAAGCGAATAAAAAGCAAAACTCTAAAGAAAAAAAACTGGTACTATTTGAAGGTAGTAAGGACTTCGCAACTAAAAATAAATAAATTAAATATATTATACATACAAATAGTCTAAATAAATCAACTTATTTAGTAGTTTCCTCTATAAACATTAAATCAAATTATATATCTTCTTTTTTATTACGAGATTTTGAAACAAAAACTAAGAAGCTAGTTAGTTTTAAAATATTATTCAAGAGATTATATTTAACCAAATCAAATTTTGAAAGGTTTTGTTAAATATTAATTGTTGATTGTATGTATTAAAGTGCTACACGGGATGTATTGTATATTACAACACTTTCAAAGAAATAGGAAACGAAACTGTTAGTATTGTGTAAATTGTTATATGATTTTTTGTCGATTTTCGGTACATTTTTTTTCTTTAGATATTTATCGTTTTTCTAAAACGAATGTATATGTAATCGATAAATGAGCGATTACTGGTTATTGGTTTTGAGTTTGACAACATTCAGTCGATTCATGATGATAAAAGTTCATATAGGTGAACAAAAATGTTAAAACGTAGGTATCTGCATTTACTGTAAATACTCTTTGACGTTGGAGCAAGCTAGCGCGCGATATAATTTTTGCGCTGCTCCTGTCAGAAACTCAAGGTCGTTCGCAGCTGTAATCGCCTTAAATACCTTTTAAAATGTTGAAGCGCTCAGTTGTTATGACAACTTCCAATAAGCGACCCTAGGAATTACCGCACTGAATGTTGCTCGGATACAGCGATCGATCGCAACAATTTACATTCATTTTAATTTTAAAAGGGATAATTTTGTTTCCCGGCATAAAAAGCACCCTTTGTGTTATGTCTGGAAATAGAGTACCTGTATATTAAATTCCATACAATTCCGGTTAGCCATTTTTGCGTAAATGAGCAAAACAGGAAAAAATAAAGCTATACTACTGCAAGTCATCTAGAAGAACAGTTGCTCATGGGCGGTTATAATCAGTTATTATTAGATAAGCTCCCGTCCGTTGCCACTTTTTCTATAAAAATAAGATTTTATTGGTTTATTTTTCATATCATGGGAAAGTAAGCAAGCCGTAAGTTCTCCTGAAGGAAAGACATAATCATCGCCGATAGTGCAGTGTGATGTGATGTGGAAGTAATGTCATAAACATAAGTTGGCCAGCTATCTTACACTTCAAACCGGAACACGACATCAACAAGCACCGACGCTATTGCGGCAGAAAAAAGTTTAGTACCACCACAAAACCCGGACGAAATTTTGCAGAACCCTACCATTTAATCGTTCTAGTTTTTCACTTTAGGCCTTTTCTCGCCTTTTAGGAAATTTCTTCTTACAGATCAATTCTTCAAAACAGACTCGAATCAACACGGTGAAAAAGACACATATAATATTACAAATATAGATTCTATCCTATAGATATCGTATCAGCGTGGTTATATAATATCAGTTTTGCGATAAACTCACAGTTTCCTATGAAACAGAATTTCCGCAATACTTCGCATATACGCAACCTCATTTAGTGAACAACATTTTGGCAAAACGTGACTTATATCCATTCAAGACTACCGCGATATTAGCAAACTGTCGCTGGCATCCTGCCATAATAGTGGCATCGGGCACTGGGCATTTACTAGACTCGAAAGGAAGTGTTTCCTCAGAATGCGAGACGTTTTTATGGTCGATAATAATTTATAAATGAAAAATGACACCTAGACTTTAATACTGGAATGCCATTTTATGTAGGTGTAAGAAGCGACTCATTATTATACGATCTTACTACATAAAATTATCTATAGTATTGCGGATACATATACAATTTTGTTACTAAACAAGTTTGATAGTGTGTGTAAGTCAGCTAATTTTGTCTCGTACACTCTCATGAATTGCTACGTCGTAGCCGTATAAAATATACGCTTATGCGCTTTGCAAACGGCGGGCCAAAAAAAATCCCCGTCTGCCCGCCGGTGCCCGCTGCCTTATGCATATGCTGCACCCCAGTGCCCGCCGGGCACCTGCGGTGCAGTATTTTCGCTCTATGTGCGCTGGTAGTATAGGACTCCCTTTGTGTTATTGTTCGCGGCGAAATTGAACGGCCCGGCTCGCCTCACTGTTTGCAAAGCGCCATAATCTATACGCTTGCTCAATAATTTGATTACTAGCACCATTTATGATAAAGCGCAATAGAGCACAGGTTTGTTTAAACTCTATTGACCGTTTTAACGTTTATTCGAATGAACAATCGACGTAACCGTAATAACGAATGTCGGTTGCAGTCTGTTTATCCAAAAGATGCTCGAATCTATTAGTATACCTACTAGGTGAACCGGCGAATTCCGTGCCGTCTTAGAACAGATTTAAAACCTTTAAATGTTGGTTAGCTTGGAATTGTTTCTATACGAAAATAAAGTGTTATTTTCCTTAAAAATTTTCCTTTAATCCATTAAATCTTTCCATTAAATCTTTCTCGGAATTAAACGAATATTTAAAGAAAATAATCTAAATTGATCCATCCGTTCTTCAATTTTGCATTTAGCAGCACGTTTAGAAATTAATAATAATGATATAGCTGAACAAATTTCACGAAGTGATCTAACTCCAAAGTAAGCAAATTATTTGCTTATGTTATAGTATGGTGTTAGTCTACAAAGGAATAATAACTTAATTCAATCATTTCGCAAAAAATTTCGGAAATTTTTGAAAATGTTAAACCATTTAATGATTATATGATAATCTTATAAGAGTTCCAGACAATATCTGTCTAGTATACTCTGAAATATCTCTACTTATGTTATCTAAATCGTCGAATACTGTATAATGATAATTTTGTGAGTTCCATATTTTCGTTGTATAAGGATCACTATCTTTATGACAACATTGTAATTGCATAAAAATTAATTACGAGACAATTTTAAATTATGTATGAGAAAGAACCACACACAATTCTTTCAGCAACATGATTTTTACACAACACAAAGTAATTATTGTAATGGGGACCATCAATCAAATGACAACAGTTACCTGACTTTGTCAATGACCTATTGCTTATAGATACGTCAACTTCTAACTACAAGAAAATAAAAGATGTTGTAAAGGTAACTGCTACCTGATTTCTCTTACAGTAAGTGCAATTTCTATACAACATTGTGTAGTGGTTGTATAAGCAGTTACTATATGACAACAACTGTTTTAGTTATTTTGCAACTGTACCTTAAAAATAGTGGGCAAACAAAAAACAATAAAACAATACGATTTGTGTAACAGGACTTACTAAAAAAATGCTATGAATTTATGACATTTTAATGATTGTAACTTGTATGGGTAGATTAATCCATGACTAACCAAAGTTTGTTAGTATTAGTTGCACCTCTGACTAGTACTTCAGGGATATCCCATCCACTCATGAGTGTGATGGTATTCAATTTATGATAATAAAAGAAAAAACTGTAAAATTCAACACAGTATTATTTTCTAGGTGGTATTTTTTTCATATTATTACAAATTTATTAAAATTTCATATTATTAGCAAACAAGCAGATGGCTTTCCTAAAGGAAACATTCACCATCGCCTGCCAACCATTAATACCAAAGATGTTAATGGTTGGCAATGCCACATGCATAAGTCTACCAGCTAGCTTACCCTCTAAACCAGAACACAAAACAAAAATGGATGCTATTGCAGCAGGAATAGGTGAAGCAGTGGTACCAAATACCCGGGCGAGACATCGCTGCACTCTACCAGCTAGGAGTCATGATTGTTGTGGTATGTATAGATAATTGGTCACATTTTACGATCTGCTGGGCAGAATGGCAGTTGGTCTATTCTTCAAAGGCACGGAGCCGAACCAGCAGGAAGTAAAATGTATCAATAATATTATAAAAGCATTTACAACTATATTTTTTTTCTTATTTAACCCTGAATAGGATCATTTTATTAGATGTTTTTTCAGTAATATGTTTTTTAGTTTTCTAATAGTAGTTAGATAAGTGCCTGGTTGGCGACAGGTTTGCCACCTATTACATTGTAGGATTAAGTATCTTCAACTATTTGTGGGTGCACTGGTTGTATCTTAGCCTACCTCTTTGGGGATATGGGTGTGCAGATACTTTAAGATTTTAAGCAAATTTATGACACTTCTCCAACAGTTTCTTCATCCAATACAGATAGCAAAATCAGTATATAATAACTAAAGAACATACATAAAAAATACTATAGACCAATTGCGAACCTTTTAGTTTCTAGCAGTTAATTTAAAAAAAATATGTACTTAATCTATAGTTACATACATATAAATAAAATTGAAGTATCTACAGTGATTTTAAAATAACTTGGTTTTTTAAGTGCAGTTTGTTATATATTAATACAAAAACAACTACTTTTAAAATTTCTGTCTGTCTGTCAATCTGTTTGTACGAGGTAATCTCTGGAATGGATGAACCGATTTAGATAGAAGTTTCACTGACAGATAGAGAAGTTTATAGGGCAGGACAAAGGCTAATTTTTCCGAAGGAAGCAAAAGAAGTAAAGATTTAGGATCACGACAACGAAGTCAAAAGTAAAGTAATAGCTAGAAAATTTGTTATAGCTAAAAGAGCACATTAAAATAGTTTAATGCAAGAATTCCACTTACAAGTACATAAAGGTGTATAAATTATATCTTAAGCTTTTCATAGACAAAATAAAAAAGAAGGAAACCTGTTAAACCAGAAATTTGACAACATATGTAATGTTAAAGCAGAGGGAAAGATTTAGACTTAAACTTCAAAGGCAATAAAAATACAAAGTAGAGACTAGTAGTGCTTATGATTCTTAATTATATGCGTCATCGACTGGCTTAGGAAAAATATCCACAGCTTAATAAATCAAGTCAAGGCAATTGAATGTTTAACTATTATAGATTAAACTTCAATGGTTATTATTAATATTAAATATGACTATAAATTTTATGTGACACTCGTTTAGAGATAGAAATAACAACTATAGCAGTTTGTAAATAATAAATCAAAAAATTAAAAATAACAAATTAACTTTTAAATGTATCTACTTACTTGTTTTTGATGTTACGTAGTTTGCAATACGGTCAACTGATTAAATTTGCCACTAAATGAACTATTATTTATTACTTTAATAAACTTTAGAAGCAATATTTAGAAAAACAACACGATTTCGTAGAATTATACGGAATTATAAATAATTTTACTTGAACATTTCGCGAACGTCGTACATCTGACGTTATTATGACAGTTTTGACAACTATTGTATTATGTTAGGATGACATAAGTCAGATGTCACTTCCGTTCAGAAATTAGAACACACATAATACTGAGAATGCAAAATAATATGCGTGCGTGTGTGAATAAATAATTTACGTGTATGTTTGTTTCTCCTTAACGGTAAAACATCTACAAGTATTAAGGTCGAATTTGTAATCCGGTGAATTTATATTTAGACTTTACAAATAAACGAAAAGTACTTTAGAGCGGCCTTAAAGCCCTAAAAAAAATCTGGGTGAGTACCTACTTTTCGTTAACGTGGAGGCCGCGGGGAAGCCCGAACCGGCCCGGGAGTCGCCATCGTGTCCTCACCATCCGGTCGCCGGCCGGCACGATGGAGCAACCCCGGAATTATGCGTAGCCGGCGGGGCAGCCTTTCACGTGTGGCTAGGACGCTAGTTGGACCCCCTACAAACCACGGGCGGCCAGCGGAACATCGTTTCTTCGGATCCCGCTGACCTCCAAAACGAGTCACCCGATGCATCAATAACTTGCGTGCCGAAACGGTTCTCTAACGGTTCTCTAATTTGTAATCCTGGCATTAAAGAAAATATGTCAGGTACCGAGCCAATAGATTTTTAAATTTATTATTTGATATAAATTGTTATGAACTGGTGGAAACTATGTTAGAATTCCAGACACACACACACACACACACATATATATATATATATATATATATATATATATATATATATATATATATATATATATATATATATATATATATATATATAAGAGCGTTGAGTGTTCAAAATATTCCAGGCAATTAAAGTATATACTCATTAATACACATAAATTTAATAACACAATGAAAAAAAAATATTATCCGAGCAAAGAATTGACAGTGGATGAATCTCTAATTTTATAGACAGGTCGATTACGATTTCGTTAATATTAGCCCACAAATATGGCATATTTATATATGTTAGCCGAAAATAACGGTATCTGCAGGAAGATACATTTGTATGCTGTGTCTCAAATTGTTGTAGTGGGTGGTCGTGATCATGTGAAAAAAGTATTACGTTTACTTACGGAAAAATAAATAAATGCTAGTCATTCTATTTATATGATTAATTAATATGCAAGCTATTAAAACAATAATATGCAAGCGTTGATATGGCCAGAGAATTCTTAAATAATGACACATATTTACCGGCACTTTAAGGCAAAATGAAAAAGGGATACCTAAAGGGTTAATAAATACTAAACTACAAAAACACGATGCGTGTATTATGCACGGGGTGGAGACTTAGTACATTTGGACCTTTTACAAAACTAATGGTGGCTCAACCTGAGCCACATACACCAAACTTCGTAGGAAACTAATCTCTAATCGAAATTGAAATGTCTACTAATTCTCTACCATCATCATTACTATCGCATGTCAAACTCAAAATCGATTTGAATCGATACACCGTATCGATATGAGTCATAAGTCGATGTATGTAACGTTTCTTATCGACACAAAACGATATTTTTATGAGGTAAAATATGAGAGGTATATTTCTGGAATAAAAATATTTCAATGCTATTTAGGTACTTAATAATAATATTAAAGTGATGTAGTAGTAGTAGATTCTATCAAATAAAATAAGTGTTCAGAGATCACTGAAGTCACAAGAATAGGAGTAGTTATCTCTTTCTTTTATTTCTAGATAATTAGCGCGCGCGCGCTCCAATTCTACACGCTTCTAGATTATTCGTAACAATATTTATTGAGGGTAGGATGTGCATTTGCCTTCAAATTTGTTATTTGTGAGATTTCAATTTCGTTGTTAGCTGATATTTATTGTAAATACCCTGAGGATGCTTGTGTAAGCGAAACCGGTGGGAAATTAAATATAATTATCTTATTGTGAAACAGTACATGTGTGATCAGCTGGCAAATATTGTGTTTTAAACTGCTGTTGGCAATATTTTACACAAACAAACATGAGTATATGAGGCAATCAATTTCTAAATTATTGTGTCAATATAAAGCTGAAGTATTAATTTTTTACTTATTATTAAAATCTTATGGAATCTTTAGAATTGTTAATTATTTAACATATTATAATTAGATGGTAGTCGAATAAAATAAAACACTATAAGAAGGCCTGTCCGATATGTTTTCGAAGCATTCGTGTTTGTGAAATTGAGAAGTGAGTTGCTTAATATACAATAAAGTGTATTAAATTTTGTATTTTGTATTTAATATTTAATATAATTCGATATTCCGTTATTTGATGTTTAAATTATTAAAACCTTTTACCAAGTGGAGCGAACACTGCTGTAAAGATATTTGTTAAATTCAATTAACAATAGTATCTCGTATTAATTATACTTACTTGTGCAAAATAATTCGAACTTTGATTACTCCAACGTATATTTATGGCCTTTTTAAATTGATCATCAAATTGGTGGGATCGTTTTGCATCCACTGAGGCCTCTCCCTCTTTAGAATATTTAATGCCACTCATGTGAATATTTGATATCATATTGGTGGCATTTATATTTTATAAACAAAGAACAATTAAATCAGACACTACGTGTAGCTTACAAACACAACTATAATGCAATGAATAACGCTAATGAAACTAATTTATGATAATTATTACTAATGAAACTATTATGTAATCTATGATCGTTAATTATACTTGTATATAAAATCAACAATAAAAATATGCATCAACACTTGATATGTCATATAATTCACATAGCATTGTATCGATACAATACGATATCGATTCATGTCGCCCATCTCTAACTAAAACTTAAATTCTATTCTTAAATATGGCTGCCAGATTGTTTACATAGTTTTGTGTTAGTTTCATTTTGATTTATTTACATTGTTTTCGTGATATTTACGTCAAGTTAATAACTATCTTCCGCGCCTACAAGTTCTACAAAGGAGTTATAACTATTTTGGTTGTTTCTGTGTCTTTTAAACGTTGAATTAATAAGTACTCTGTGTTTAGTAGTGTCGAATCAGTTTTCAGTGTTTAAACCTCATAATTTTGCTTTAATTTGGTTTGTGATTTGACAAAACGAATCTATTCTACGACGTAAAGTTTTTTTGTTTTATTTACATAATACGTCATAGATCTAGTAAAAAGTTAAAAAAATAGATATGACAAGAGGGTTCTGTTACATAGTTTATGCTTGATTTGTAGATGGCGCTGACGTCCTTTTAACAATGTTGTAGTTTCCTGTCTATAAAGCATAATATATACTAGTCTATGGTATTATGCATAACAATAAAAATGTAACGGTATGCTTGCAAATTTTGCTGTAAATAATGATATTAAAATTTAATTTTGTTTTCTTATGTAAATATTTATGATATTTATTTTATTTCTTGTAATTATAATTATTATAAGCGTGTACATATAATGTATTGTAATATTATCTATAACTTTACACTTCTTTTTTTTAAAATAATTTTTGTTAAATTTGTAAATATATAAATATATAAATCGTAAAGTGTACTCTTTTGAATGATACAAAATTTTTCTCGTCACGGTTTGATTATAAAATATTGTATAAGTTTCTCGGCCTGTTTGTTACTGGCAACATGTATTCATATACTTTGCCATCAAGAAAGGAAAAAAAAAATGGTAAGAGAGAGAGATTTGTTTTTTTTTTCAATTTTGAACACAATAGCGAATATATACATACAAAGAATAAATACGGAAACGATTTCTGTGAACCTAAAGTACAAATTAAATACAACAAATATATGAGATCAGTCGACAAGCACTAGCACAGCTAAATTATTATTGTGCCGAACATCATGCAGGTTCAGATATTAAATTCTTTTTTCCTATATAATTTAAAGAAAGAAAGGAAGGTAAGTTTGTATGATTTTAGATTACAAGTCATTGAACACCTGTTACCTAATAAATAAAAGACCATTCAACCGTCACATTCGGGTAGAATTAATTTGCCGGCACATTTACCCAAAAGAAATGGCAAAACAATGAGAAAACGATGTAGGGTCTGTTTTAATGTGCATAAAAAAAGAGTCGAAGTGTTTGGCCGTCCGGACTGTTCAGGTTTTTTTGGATTATGCCTGGAATCATAGATACCTGGAATGTTTTAGAGCATTTCACAACTACTAATTGTTATATTGTTATAGATTTTTTAGATTTTAAGAACAAAACGCTCTAGCCACTGCACATGGAGATATAAAAATGTGATATATTTCTAGCATTTATTAATAATAATCAGGTACATTTAATGAACACAATGATTAATTAATTTTAACATGTATAACAACAGCTCAATAATTAAAGTAATCATGTTTTTAACCCCCGACGAAAAACGAGGGGTGTTATAAGTTTCAGGTGTGTATCTGTGTATGTGTGTGTCTGTCCGTGGGATCGTAGCGCCCTGGCGGATGGTCCGATTTGGTTACGGTTCTGTATCTATGTAATCTGAAGATGGTGCCGTAACTGTCATTGTAACTCGCAGATAGAAATTCCTAATATAGTGGAGTTGGGAGTCATTTAATTTGTTATAGTAGGTTCTTTCTCATGATAATAAGGCTCTGACGATTGAGCCAAAAAATGACATTGGAACTCCAAGAATCCAGCTTCTAAATACAACTACAATGAACGCCTAAACTAAACTAAATGAGGTGAATTAGCACTTAATTTTCTTGTATTGGCAAACACAAATGCTGGATGATTTACAGGCTCTGATGATGGAACTGAAAAGTAACCATGAGAACTCCTAAATTAGATAAGATAAACTAATCGAAATTGGATTCATTTGTTCTGTTTGGTCAAACACTCTAGTGCTAGGCGATTTGTACAGTCTCATGATAGAGCTGGGAGTACCTTATGGGAACTTTGGATTAAAATAGAGAAACACCATCTACTTTGGTGTCATTTGTTATTATAAGAACTTTGGAGTAAAATGGCTTCCAGTGCCTGATGATAGAGCTGGACGATGTGCCCGAGAACTCTTCAGCTAAACCAGGTTAATCCATCAAGTGGGGACTCATTCGGTTTGTTTTAGCAAACATTTTGGTGCTGGACGATTTTCAGTATCATAACGCTTCTTCACACACCGCCAACAAAACGTCATTTTTAGCTTCCGAAAAAGTACATCTCGTCACTCATCCTGCGCATAGCCCCGACCTAGCAACCTGTAATTTCTGTATTTTCCCCAAAATCAAAGATTTGATGAGAGGTGTTACTTTTACTAACTCCGAAGAGGCAGTAACAGCGTTCAATCAGCACGTAGAAAACATGCCTTCAGATCTGTGGTCCTCCTGTTTTAAAAAATGGTTCGATCGCATGAAAAAATGTTTAAAATGTAAAGGAGATTATTTTAAAAGCGATAAACATAATATTTTGGTTATAACATGTTGTTTTTTTAAGTTACGTAAAACTTATAGTGTTACCTACGTACCTGCATTAAAAAGTCACTTGTAAACTTTAAATTTAGTTCTACCCTGGCGTAACAGATGGTATCGAAATAAAGGTCATTATCGATATTACAAAATATTGAGTGGCAATACTATCGATAATATCGATAGTTTTTAATTTTTCAGGTACAATACTATTGATACTATCGATAGCATTGCTGCTTACCGATAGTATTGTCTTAAATGAGATATCGATATATCGAGAGATCGATATTATCGATACTATCAATAGAAATCGATACTATCGTTTTTTCTTAAAATATCGATACACTAAGATTGGCAATCGATATTGGACTATCGAGCGGTAACGCTAATTACCCTCCAAACCGGTGTACGCCAATGACAAGCATTGACGCTATTGTGGTAGGAATAGATAATGCGGTCGTACCAAATACCCGGGCGAGACGTTGCGGAACTCTACCACCTAGTAGTCACGACAGTAGTGACGCGTATAGCCAATCATTCGCCTTTTACGAGCTGCTTGGCAGAACGGCAGATGATATCTTCTTCAAAAAGGGGTCCGGACCAACACGGGGCAAATTTTTAAGAGGAAGGGTATTTTTAAGAGGAAGATTAACAGTTTCTTTAAAAGTCGGTCCTGACTCCTTTTTTACTGAAAACTATGAGCAGTAGTGACTACTTTCAATCAGGTAGCCCATTGCTCGTATATCTTCAATCTCTATAAAAACAGCACATAATATCCCGCGTCGTTATTTGTTATTTAATTTTATCAAACTGTACGATAACTAATTTATTATCTTGTTCAATTCCTCTTAAATTTACATCAGTAAATAATGCGGCAGTACTACTTCAGTAAATAAAGTTAAACTAAGCTAGCTACGGAAGTTTAAAATTCTACGCTACACATGACATAGCATAAGAACTTTGCGACACAGTCTAACTTGTTGACTTGCCTTCTCAAAGGCGACTTAACCGTGCCGTAGCTTGCTCGAAAACCAACACGCAAAAGAAAATAAGTTTACAGTTACGTTACCGTAGTCTATTTCTATCAACAACCTCAGTTATCAGTTCGCGATGAGAACAGTTTTGGTAAATGTGGCTTTGGTTTCAGAGCCGTCAAATAAATTAATACTTTCTATATTATTGTTCATAACCAAAGATTTCTATGTACTTACTTCATAACTAGTATTTCTTTCTAAATAAATCATAGTATTTCATATTACTGTCTAGAAACAATGAAATATACTAGTGATTTTTACAGTTATACATTAATAGCATTCAGTTACCAAAGATTTTAGGGATCTATATTCAAAGGGTATAAACAAAACCGTATTAATATGCCTCCACTGTTTGTCTGCTTATGTATTTTCATAGGATCTCTTGAATGAAAATAGTTAGAAATTTATTATTTTTTACAAAATGCATTTTATGGTGTTCGCTATAAAATCGGTTCTGTAGTTTAGGAAAACAACGGCGGACAAACAACGTGATACGTAATTTAAGATAAGAAGCTGATTCGGCAAATGTTGTTATGTCATACAAATCACTTGTATTGAATATTTTGGTGAGGTACTTGAAAGAGGGAGGGCGGAGGTTAAGCGAGATAAAACTATCCTATCTTTTACGTTGACCAAACAGTAGATACCTATATACAAAATTTTGTTGAAATCTGTTCAGTAGTTTCGGAGTCTATCGGGAACAAACAACGTGAACAAAACGGTTGGTTTTGAAGTTAGAAAAAAAATCATGGTAGTATTAAATGTAATAAAGTTAAAAGTAAAACTATCATGGCTTAGGCGTTACAAGTTTTTGAGTAACTTGATAGTAAATAGTAAGTAGTAGATAGATTGTTATAATAACTTGGTGATTATTTGTTTATTTATAAAAAAACTTTTTTAATCGGGCAAAATAACGTACAACTTTGCGACGTTTTTAGTTCACTTGCCTACAAATAAGTAGATACTTAGCAGTAGATTTCTTAAACTCAGAAGCGCAAAAGAAAATATAAGTTTGTAGTTACGTTTCTATAGTTCCTTTGTATCACCAGCCTTAGTTATTATTGTTGCGAAGTGAACGTGCTTGGAATGCTACTTAAATTTCAGGGCTTTTTGTGCTTCAACAACTAACACTTCTATGATTGGAAAATTAATATATTTTATATGTGTTCTTATTATTAAGTAAGTAGTATTTTTATACAGTATATATATATCAGTACTTTCTCCATATCTATGGAACTTAAGACTTGACGATTTTTTTTTTCGGAATGTCTCAATTGCTGTTAGCCTTATGGGCTGTTACAGCTTCACCGGTCGCGGGGGCGAGCAGAGTGCTCAGCCAGAATTTAAAGGTGTAGGGCTGTACGCCCTCCGCCCTAAGGGTGTCTCCTGTGAGACCGAACCTCGGCTTAGGGTGGGGTCGTGAGTCTTGACGATTTATACGCATTAGTCTTGCCGGAAGGATGCTCGCTTATACGAGTAGGTTATACAGAGACGTTGCTTTAATAATACAAGCACAAAAGCTAAAGCTAACACACGAGCACAGATGGAGTCGCTGGCTTATACTAGTCTTAATTTGATATTCCACTGGCGCTTGAGGAATCATTAGACTTTGCTTCTCATAAAAAAGTTTACTTAATATTATTATTAAGTAGTATATTTTTTTTTGTCATCGATTTACTAATAAAGAAGTTCCATTGTGAGTGTAATCAACCGTAATTCTGTTTTCCAACAGTGAATATTGTCGGCACTTGGTAAAACTTGATATGAATATTCTAATAAGTAAATAAAAGCGTTTTCTAATTTCTTTCCATTATGTATTTTTTATAATTAAACTCTTAATTTCCCAGGGGAATATAAACTCGAAAGAAACTGCGGGCAAGCTATCAAATATAAATTATCGCGGACAAAAATAAGTTGGACTCGCCTACCGAGGGTTTCGTACAAATTTTTAGGTACATATTGTCATAAATAGTTCAGTTCAGGTCAGTATTTCCAAACTTATCCAGAAACGCAGTTTCCAAAATCTATATACTTAAAATAAAGACTATATTTGTTACGATTTAATTATAAATGTGATTCGCCCATATAACCCATAGGAGGGTTCCGTACAATTTTTATATACATATTATAAACTAGCTTTTGCCAGCCAGTTGTCAACTAGCATAGCACCTCCCCCGTAGGTGATAGCGTGATAATATGTAGCCTATATATTGACCTGACCTATTAGTAATATTCATGCAAAATTTGAAGTAAATCCATACAGTACTTTGAGTTTACCCCGGACATACATACAGACAAACAGACAGACAAACAGACAAAAAATCTAAAAACTATATTTTTGGCTTCGATATCGATTGCGTGATCTGCCCCAAGTATTCTTTTAAAAAATATTCATTGTACAGTTTTGACTTTCCTATGATTTTATTATATGTGTATAGATAGTTCAGTTATCGTATTACGCAGTTTTCCGAGCTTTTCCAGAAATTCTCTTTTCTTAATTTATGTACTTTAAATAAAGACTATATTGTTTATGATTTAACTACAAATGTACAGTTGTCAGATTTTCCGCTATACCTGTGGTATTCCTGATACAATACAAGACGATATCACTTGCCAAATTTCGTAGTTCTAGTTCCACGGAAAGTGAAGCGGTTCAAGCAATTACAAACGTTACAAGAAATATAGAAATGGAAAATAATGAGATTAAATAATGAAATCCTGAATCGCGATATCACAATTATTTATCTTGTACACACTATATACAAGTTTCAACGTTACTTAAATGGACTTCGGTCCCCAGGCAGTACATCTTGCCGGGTTGAGAAGATCTTCCTGCGGCCCTACCATGAACTCTTATAGCAGGTCAATTTTAGCCGATAATTAAACTGTCCTGCTATTTCGTACCATGAAAGCGTTATCTAACAGGCCAGTCAGTGACCACGTGACCTATGCCGGCGAGCGATCGTTTTACTATTCAAACCAACTTCTGCCCTGCGTTAGCGTACCATGAAGTGTTTTTGTCAGACCGAAATCGATATTTGAACTGCTAAAGTGTCATAATATTGCCGGTCACTTGCAGGTGGAAAAAAGTAACTTTTATTGGATTGCTTTGTCTTAAATATACTGTAAACGTAGGTATTTTTTATTATTACTGCTATTCCTAGCCCTAGTCCTATTAGGAATTTATACTGTATATTTTTTGACATTAACTGTGTTTTAGAAAAATATTGATATTTGTATAAAATATAGTACCTAATTCATTATTTCTATTTAAAGTTATTTATTTATTATTTAATATTTACTTACTTTTAAAGCATTTTTTATTTATTTTTAATTTTAGATAAAAAAAAGTATCTTTACGCCCGTATCCCCAAAGAGGTAGGCAGAGGTACAACAAGTGTACCCACGATTAGTCAAAGCCTATCGCCACCCGGGCACTTTTTCCAATCCCGGGCAACATTGCTTTTGTCAGAAAACTGAAAAACACATTTCCGACCCGGGACCTCATGTGATCAACTCCGACACCGGACCACTAGACCACAGAGGAGATACACATAAATTTAGATGTGTGATGAAAATTAACGTTTTGAGTGTGCACTTTTATTGAATCCCGTTGCAATATCTTTATGAGTATTTAAAATATCTCATAAAACTTCCAATTTTTCATTGAATACATTGATATCATACGATATGGTTTTGCTTCCGACATCAATCACGTTCATGAAATCAATGTGTAATTTTAAACTTTAAAATAGTCACAAACTATTCCAAAACTCTAATCTCAAAAAATCAAGACGTACTCAAGAAATTTAAAAACCGCGCTCATAACATAAATGTCTTTATTAAACAGTTCAAGGTCATGTGTAATATTCCCAGAGTTGCGTTCTTTAATGGATGCCGCTTAACAAATATTACGTGGTTTACTTTATGTTCCATATATTTTACGTAGACTTTAAATAACTTAGAACTCGATCTCTTTTGAAAATTTGTATTCTTAAATTCAAGATTTCTAATTAAAATGCATTAATATTAATAACTTGATACTAAAATTTAAAAATCGGCAAGTTATGTGTTTCTCAACGTTAACTTGATATGTCCTGCCAAAGATAATGTAACCGGCCAGAAGACGACGCATTGCAGGTCAACAAAAAGTAGTTCATGGTACGATAGTAAAACCTGACAGGTTAATACTCATAGTTGAACTGCCTGGAACTTGACAAGTATTATAAGAGTTCATGGTAGGCCCTCTGTTCCCCTTCCTTGTCCTTGTGTGACGTCATCAACCTCCACAGTTATGACGTCACTCTGATAAAAGTTGGCCCACTGGTTCCATCACTATGACCTTTCAGCGGTACGACCTGTGGCGCCACAGTAACCTATAAATTTTAATTAATCCTAAAATCTCTCTGGTTGTCCACACCTACCGCAGCAAAGACTAACAAATAGAAGACTAAATGTGTGCTTGAGCATGGCGTTTGAACATGGCGAGACTCAATAAATATACTATAGGATTTGGCGTGGCCAAACGTAGCGATAAATTACATAAGGTATTTTGCAGGTATTGGGTAAAAGGAACCAAAAGTTTAATAAATATTAAACGTTACTTTTTTATTTTCAGAAATAAAGTCATTTTAATATTTTTTTTCAGTATTGCATTTAACCAACCTATATGCCTCTTTCAGATCGGACGGGGTTTTATTTACACACTGTATACTAGCTGAACTGGAGAGCTACGAACCGCTTTGAATGACCTAAAATTAAACGTGCGACAGTTAGGAACTAGTTCTATAGGGAAATAAAAGTGTTGTTTTTATTATTTTGCTCGCGATTTTACCATTTTTTCTTTTCATAAAAAACTTTCTCAGAATATTTAAAAAATATTAAAAAAATATATCACACGTATTAGTCTAGCCGGTCTCGAGTCTTGCGTTTATCAACAAATTTGTATTTAGTTGTTGTCTTTGCGTGTGTATTTGTAATGTTCAAATAATCTATAACATATAATAAAATCGTAGGAAAGTCAAAACTGTACATTTAATATTTTTTTAAAAGAATACTTAGGGCGTGATCTACAATCGATACCGAAGCCAAAGATATAGATTTTAGAATTTTTGTCTGTTTATCTGTTTGTCTGTATGTATGTCCGGGGTAAACTCAAAAAGCACTGCATGGATTTACTTCAAATTTTGCATGAATATTACTAACAGGTCGGGTCAACATATAGGCTACATATTACCACGCTATCACCTACGAGGGAGGAGCAGTGCGGAGTAAACGAAGTCCGCGCGGACGAAGTCGCAGGCAACAGCTAGTATGTAAATAAACTAAAAGCCCTGATGATGCTATAATATGCGAAACCGGTTGGAATTACAATAATTAAATGTTAGTTGTGAAATATTTATTTGTGACTAGCTGACCCGGAAAACGTTGTTCTGCCTTTTTAACTACTTACTCTTATCTTTTCTACATTTTCTCGTCTTTAAACCTTCCCTGGAATTCAATAATTAATTCAAAACCAAAATTAGCCGAATCGGTTCAGCCGTTCACGAGTTTTAGGGAGACTAACGAACAGCAGTTGATTTTTATATATGTAGAAATATTACAAGTGTTTGACAAAATCAATATGATGCAGTTTCACCACGTACCGACGATGGAAAATATAAATAATAACAAATTTAGCAATTCATTTTTATTTCTACAGAAGACAAGCAGAAAATCTATAGTATAGACTATAGAGGTGTCAAGTATAAAACACTGATGGTTAGAGCATTCGTGTCTCTGCAGCAAGCTATCGCATAGACAGCGATAAATTGGCCGAATAATTCAGTCAATGCGATCGCAGTCGTAAATAAAGGGGAGATATCGAAATGTCGTGATAGACGCTGACATAGTGAGTGTTTCAGATCTCAGCTCTTTCTTAAAGTTATTCCTAAGGAGAACTGTTGGTGTTAAAGTTTTAGAGAGAGTTTTTCTTTTAATAGATGCTGCTGTTAATAAAAACTTAGACTTTATTCGGGAAATTCAAAAATGTGTTTTTTTCAGTCTTCTGATAAAAACAACGTTGTCTGGGATTGGATAAGCGCCTGGTTGGCGATAGACTTGCCACCTGTTATATTGTGGGACTAAGTATTTTTGGCTAACTGTTGGTGCAGTGTTTGTACCTTTGCTTACCTCTTCAGGATACGGGCATGAAGATAATTGAAGATACTAAACTTTATATGATTTGGGCATATGCTTCTATTGTTTGCTGTTTAACTGTTTTAATGTTATTTTAATTACAATATCTTAATTATACATTATATTTAAAATCCTATTAATTAATTAATTCTATCCTATTAATCCTACTCCTACTAACAGTATGAATATGAAAGTTTATTTGGATGGATGGATGTTTGTTACTCTTTCGTGCGAGAACGGTCGAATCGATTTGGATGAAATTTGGCACACATGATATCACATATAGCACATAGGTACTTTTTATTTTGAATAAATAAGTTGATCCCGTGGGATTCACCAAAAAATTTTAACTCAAGGTTAAACGATTTGAATGAAATTTGGCACTCATATTGGTCATGCACATAGGATACTTTTTATCCCGGAACAGTAAGTTGTTCCCGTAGGATTCAGTATCTATACATATAATAAAATCGTAGGAAAGTCAATGTATGTCCGGGGTAAACTCAAGAAGTACTGCATGGATTTACTTCAAATTTTGCATGAATATTACTAACAGGTCGGGTCAACATGTAGGCTACATATTATCACGCTATCACCTACGGGGAAGGAGCTGTGCGGAGTAAACTAAGTCCGCGCGAACGAAGTCGTAGGCAACAGCTAGTAAACTATAAGGCAACGGGCTACAGGTTGCAGATAGTCTTGCAGATAATTGCATAGGTGAGTTTGTTTGTTACGCTTTTAGGGCTTTATTTGATATATCATAAGATAGCAAGCAAGTAGATGGGTCTCCTGATGGAAAGAGTCAACCGTCGCCTATAGACACCAAAGATGGTGATGGTGCCTTGCTATCTTGTGGCGAGGTCTAATGCCACATGCATCCACCGGCTATCCTACTCTCCAAACCAGAACACGACATCCACTCGGTCGCCTTTTACGACCTGTCTGGCAGAACGGCAGTTGGCCTATTTTGCAAAGGAACCCGGGACCAACACGGGGCTAAATAGCTCAGCCAATTTAAAGAAATTTGGCATGGAGACAGACGATTGTTCAAGGGGAAACATAGTCTAATTTTTAAAAGAAAACATTCTTTAAAGGTCTCAAAAAGGGGATGAATTTGTATAAAATACATCGACAACATCTGCGTCGTGACGTCGCGACGTGTTAATTTACACGGGGGTAAGCTAGTATTAGATTAATAATCTATTAGTATTAAGGCGAGGCATCGCGACAAACGGGAAAAAACTGGTTTGCTAAATCACGTTTTTTGTATTGACTGTTAAATAACAATATTACAAAAATTACACGATATACCTGAAGATAATATCTAAGGAATGTGTTTACTTATTATATGATAGAATTTACTTTACTCGATCATATAAAATTCCGAAAACAGGCTAAAAAAATCTCTAAAACAAATAATTTGTTAATAATATTTCTAATCTTCCACATGATTTTTATATGGTGATATTTAGTTGTAAATACAAAAAAGAATGTGCTTAATTTTGGTTTTCAATCCTATATTTATTTATACGAAAATTACTGCTTTAGTGAATTATAAAATGTTCTGCATAGGTAAATGTTGGCGTTTGCAAAAGAATCTTACTTGAAGAATATCGTAAAATATTACTTAGACGTTAGAAACAATTTGTATTCATTCGAATAGCAAGTTTCTAACAAACTGTTAGATATGCAAAATGGTTCATTGTGTGCGTACCAAGATAATTTCAAGGGAAACGTTTCGGGGTTTCTTTCTTTCAAACTTAGAGTCAAAGTGAAGGGAAGTTTACAGTTATAAAATATAAAGCATGGTTTTAGATTATAATCTTACACTTCATCGATGCTTTGGCCGTCTCACATAGGTTAATTTATAAGAATGTTTGTTTTATGGATATAACTGCATTGCCATTACATTACAAATACATGTAATATACATATAATTGAATAATATTTGCACTTTTCATAGCTTATTTTTGTTTATTTATTCTATAACACTAGTGATTACCTGTGGCTGAAATTCGACCATGAGTAAATAGTGTGTGTCATGTTTATTATTAAATATATTTTTAATGCATATAGTTCGATTATGTTAAGTTTCTGCAGTCCTCAGTAATTAAAACTTTAGCGGTACCAAATTTCATACTCCACCGTTCGCGCAATTATTTAAAAAAAGGGGTCCAAAGTTTTTTCTTCACGTATTTATAATTATAAATAGATAATTAACTTAGCCGCATAGATTCGCCCGCAAGAGGAATAACAAGTCGTCAATTTTAGAAATGTCTCGCAATCCCCCGTGTTGGTACGGGCTCCTTTGAAAATAGACTAACTGCAGTTCTGTTAGGTAGGTCGTACCTAAAGGGCGACTTTTTTATTTTTTAAGCTTTATTTTTTCGATAAAAATCTCTGTAGCAGTCGTTAATCCGATAATTGA
The DNA here is from genome assembly GCA_036924255.1 of Apodemia mormo. Taxonomy (NCBI): domain Eukaryota; kingdom Metazoa; phylum Arthropoda; class Insecta; order Lepidoptera; family Riodinidae; genus Apodemia; species Apodemia mormo. The sequence continues at coordinate 22,143,823 of JAUPFN010000010.1, read as the reverse complement.
AACTAGCACCATATATAAACACATCATCATTATTACCGCCCCGTTGGTCAAGTAGTTAGCGACCCTGACTACGCAATCGACAGGGCTCGGGTTCGATCCCCGACAGGGACAAGCATTTGTCTGATGAGCATAGATGTTTGTATTTCTGGGTTTGGGTGTTTATTACGTATGTTACAGTATTTATATATGTATTTCTATGTATTAGTATCGTTGATTAACACCCACAACACAAGCAAATAATTTGCTTACTTTGGGGTTAGATTAATAAGTGTAATTTGTCATGTTAATATTTATTATTATTATATCTTTTTAATATTAATAAAAACTGCGTACTTGATTTAGCATTTAGCCTGTTTATTTTAATATCATAGTATTGCAGGAAAACAGATGGTTTACCAGACGGAAAGAGGTAACCATAGACTATAGACACTAAAGACGTTAATAGTACTTTTCGATTGAATGAATATTTTTTATGGGTGAGAATTAATTCCATTTTGATATCACTGATTGATCTGAAAGTTATTTTAAAAATCTAAAGTAAGTTTCTAAAGTAAGACTAAGTTTAGTGTAATCGTATGCCACCTATAATTGTGTTTCATATATACATATATACAGACATACTGACGCTACCGTGAAAATAGTCGGAAAAGGTTGTTGGAATCTGTGGCCTAGGACCTTAAAACGTGAGATCTGGTGAAAATTCCATTTTCGAAAATCGGATTGATATAACGTTGCTTAATTTTATTCTAGAATTTAAAATGTGACTATTTTTTAAATAAGTGTATTAATACGTGAAGCGAAAACTTTGGAGCCCTTTTTAAGACAATGACGCGAATGGTGGAGTAAGAATTTAGATACAGTTAAAGTTTACATTGCGTAGGACTGCAGAAATCTAATATTTTTAAATAATATAAATACGTGGGTAATACATTAATTAATAGAAATAAACAATACTCACACTACCTCTCGTAGAGAGTATAAGAGTTCAGTTCACACCGAGGTTTACAGTACGCTCATGTGACATACATGATAATATACAACCATTTATACTATTTTACCGCTTTCATTACAACTAAAGTCAGTTGTCAAACTCTAAAGAGATATTGAAAGAAATATTGTTTAATCAATGGTCGAGTTTCGGCCGCAGGCGATCGCTAGTATAAAATAAATATGTATACCTTATTATTAAAAGCATTACATAGGCATAAATTATCGTAGATCGCCTTATACATGTATATATTAAAACATGAGTAATATGTTCTATTACAAGTTACAATTACTGGATGCTTATAACATAAAATGCACTTAAAATATTATATTATGTTTACTTCTTTATTTTAGTCTACGATAGTTAATGACTTATTTAAAAAGAAACACTACTTAAGAGCAACAACATACAAAGTATTAATTTATTTTATACGCTAAAGCACAAACGGCTCTGAAACCAAAGCAATATTCAAGGCACGTTCTCATCACAAACTGATAACTGAGGCTGTTGATTCGAAATATAGACTACGGTAACGTAACTAAAAACTTATTTTCTTTTGCGTGTTGGTTTTTGAACAAGCTACGGCACCGTTAAATTGTAGCCTTTGAGAAACAAAGTCAACAAGTGTTGGCAAATTCGTGTCATCGGACTAGAAACTGGCAACACTGAGCTTGCCGTTGCATTCTAGCGCGCGATGTGACATAACGTATTTTTGTCAAATGAACAGTGGGGGATACAAAAACGAGGGTAGACCGCGGGGCGCGCGTTAATTTTTTCGAGAAACGTTTATAAAATCGAGAAAAGTATAAAATTGCCGTTTAGAGTTAAAATTATTTAGGAGTTTAATTAATTAAATATTTCTGATTATTATTATTATTGATTATTGATAAATGTGTCTTTTACTTAAATATTTAGTTTATTAGTGATAAAGTGTAATGTTAAAGCTAACACAAGTAAGACCGTGTCAAAAATCCTTATGCTATGTTAAGTAATAATGCGAAGAATTTTAAATTTATGTATAGGTAATTTAGCTGCGTTGACAACCTACAATTACTATATACTATAGATATATTAGTTGCCATAGTGAAAAATAATGATACTTTAAATTATATGTTAAATAAACAAAAGGAACGGGAAGGTAAGCTCCTAGAAATAATAGAGAAAAACAGAAAAGAAATAGAACATCTAAAAATAATAACACAGGAAAGTTTACAGAAGCAACAAGAAAAGACTAATAAAATACTAGATAAAAATTATAAATTGATGGAAAGATTAGAAAAGAAAATTCAATTGACAAAATAAAACAAAGTGAGGAAAGCACATAAATGACACAGAAAAATAGTAAAGAAATAGAAGAAGTTAAAAGAACTACAGAAGATAATCAACAAAAACAACAAGAGGAAACTAATAAGATATTAGATAAAAATATATATAATAATAAATTGATGGAAAAATTAGAAAAGAAAGTGCAATCGATCTAAACAAAACAAAGTGATCGATTCAAACAAAACAAAGTGATGATTTAAACGATTCAGAAAAATATTAAAGAAATAGAAGAACTTAAAAGAATTATACAAGAGAATCAACAAAAATAAAATGAAGAAATATTAAAAAATATTACAGTAAATAATAATAAACTCGAAGAATTTAAACA